>VDFB02166487.1:0-10819 GCA_007258455.2 Sequoia sempervirens | reverse complement strand
TAAAATTTGAAGGTGGAATTCATTACATAACTAACAAGGAACAGTGTGTTTTCTAACACTACAAATTCATAAGGAAATAATTGACAAGGGACAATGTGTTTTTCAACACTGCAAATAATGTGAGCATTTTTGTTCCTTTAATCATCAAGAAAGTGAAAACACGTGTCCCCAACAAGGGACAGCTTGAAATGCCATTTTTAATCAGAACTAAATAGTTGTTCTAAAAATTTTAAGGTGGACTTCATTGGCTATAATTGGACAAGGATAGTGTGTTTTCCAACACTACAAATTCATAAGGAAATTATTGACAAGGGACAGTGTGTTTTCCAAAAATGCAAATAATGTGAGCATTTTTTTGTTCCAATCAAATGAAGAAAGTGAAACTCTAATTTTATTGTACCAAATAGTTGTAGATGGAGAGTGAGAGATAGAGAGACCTAAGACAAAGATGGAGAGTGACAGACAGAGAGACCTAAGAGGGAGAGAGAGGAAGACCTGAGAGGGAGATGGAGAGAGAGAGAGACCTAAGACAAGGATGGAGAGTGAGAGACAGAGAGACCTAAGAGGGAGAGAGAGAAAGACCTGAGAGGGAGATGGAGAGTGGGAGAGAGAGACTTGAGAGGGTGATAGGAAGTGGTAGGGTGGGAAGGATAGGAGGGAGAGAAAGAGGGAAGGAGAGATTGTGGCTTATGTAATAAGAGATTGTTATATTTGGCATTTAGTATAACATTGTCTTCATTCTTTGATCATGCATATTAGCCTAAAATAAGGGAGACATGGAGAGGTAGATAGAGAGAGGTAAGGTTGAAGGAATAGAGAGAGAGGTAGGTAGAGAGAATGAGGAAAAGATGCAACAATTTTTTTTCCTCATCTCCATTGCTCTTACCTATTAACACCCCCTACTATTCATTGTCATGATCTTCTAACATTTTTTCACATCTTTTACTAGAATATTTAGATAAGTTGCTCCCTCGTCAACCCTTAGGATAGAAACATCCCTTTCTTGGATAGAGTTTTCAATTTCTTGAATACTTTTATATAGCTTTGCAGCCACTTTTTTCTCAGCTTTGAGAGTGTCTTTATGATTAGAGAATGTAGATGTTTCTTTTAACAAGTTCTTTACAAGACTTTTCTACCTTTTTAGATAATCCTTTCATGTATCTACCCAACTGATTCTCTTTTTTAGCACTTAGATCTGCTTTTTCCTTTTCTTTGTTATCTATTTCCAATTGTATTTGTTCCATGGAATTCTTAAGTTCAAGAATCTTTGAGTTCATTTGTTCAACTCCACTTATAACATCATCTCTCACATTCTTTACCGCACAAATTCATATGCAATACAAGACCTCTTGACTTTATCCACTTCTACATTGCCATTTTCCCATTGCACATACTGCACATGCACCTTCCTTAACTTCTCAAGAGTGGGAAGAATCTCTTCAGTCAATACACTATCTATCTCATTCACTTTGGTCTAGTTCTTTGGATTCCTTTTCCATTTCAACTTCTCAAGAGTCAAGAGAAGGAAGAATCACTTAAGTCAATACATTATGTGAACTATCATTATTCCAAACCATTTGTGACCATCCCTCTCCATTATACTAGCTCAAAAACATTATCCCTATCCCTATCCAAAAACATTATCCCTATCCCTCCTTGAAGCTATAAATCCAATTTGGGTGCCTATGTCCCATAATCCACCATCACATCTCCCCCTCCTACTAAGTCTATTTTGGGCCCTTCTATCCCTCCCCTGCTACCACCCCCTATCTCCCTCCTTCCCTCTCTCCCTCACACACACCCTTACCTCTCTTCCTACACCTCCCTCTTTCCCTCTCTCTCCCTCCCTCCCTATCTCTATCTCCACTCACTCTCTCCCTCTCTACCTACCTTTCCCTTAATCCATCCCATCCCACCTCTCTTTCTACCTACATCTCCCTCCTTCCCAAATGATAGGGAGGCTGCAGGAATCAATCACACTGACTGAGATGCTGTAGGAAGCAATCACATCTATTCCTGTGCTAGGCCTTGTCATAGACCTCCTTGGTGAAATTTTTGTTCCACCTTAACCTATAGGAACTCTAACTTGTCTAAGTTCCCCTGGTTCTCTTTCCAACCTCACTATCTTGACAAATCTTGAACTACCAAACCAATCCTTGGTTCAATGCTTCATTCTCCTTTGGCCCTTAATCTGCCCTAAAGACCAAATAAACTCAACCATCTTCTAGGTTCTTGCAGGGGTTAGAAAAGGTTACAAAGACTTCAAAATGGCTTGTCTAGGGTTCTTAGACAACCACAAGTTTTTGTCTTATCATCGCTTTCACAAGATACTCTTCTAGAGTTTGAAAGACTAGTAGCCTTTGAGCCTCTGAACAGGGGTAAATTGCTTTTCCCTCCTAAACCCACCAAAGGACTTAGGTTCTTGACTTAGGTAATGTGTTTCCCCTATCTACACCTTCAAGATTTCTAGGGTTTTAGTCTTTCTCAGGCCGTATGCTGTCCAAATACCAAATTGGTCAAGCAGCTAGGGTTTCTAACTGCTCAGAAATAGTTTTAGGACTGGTGAAAAGTTATCCTCCTAAATGGATAGCTGGGCTCTCTTCCTTATCACCATACATGGCCAAGACCTTCCCCTAAATTCTCCAAAAATAATTTTCCAAAAACTCTTCTCCCCTGCAAGTTATTAACACTGTCCTGTAGCCTTTCCTAGCCGGGGTCTTCACTGGCTCGCCTAGGGCAAGGTTTTTCTCCTAGCTCCTGCAACCAAAGAAAACCTAACACCTACCATATGTACAGCTACCATATTTACAAGCATGGATCCTAGGCACATTTCCCAAAAGGCCTTACAATTTGTATGGTGGGGAGGCACCCTAGGACTCCATTATTAAAAACAGCCTGCTACAGGACTGAAAATGACAGAAAAGCAAAATATTTACAACCTACAGATGGAAACAATCTACCAAAGAAAAATAATGGTACACTAAGCTTGTATATGACTACCACTACATTATACCACAAACAAACAGTAAGATTCAATCCATTTGAAGTTCAACAATAATGCAAAGAATAGGAAAACTGTCTTATTGAACGCTGTTTCACCAGCTTCACAAAATGCCACTTCAAAATAAAACATCTAACCTCTTTCCAAGGTCAAGGAATGCCTTAAATAGGCTTCCAAATTAGTTTAGATGCTTGGGTCGGGCTGCAAGATGACCTAAAAACAACCTTTGTAAAACTCGCAGTGTTTTCAGACACCTTGCCAACACTAGACAACTTAACATAATGATGTTGTAAAACTATTGAGCCCTTTGTCACCTTCTTTCCCAAAGTTAAAAAAAAACACCCCAAGTTAATTCCAAATAATGGTCAACATGACCCATGATAGCACCCCACACAAAACTTCAAACAAAATTTTCAACCATAGTCCTTTTTTCCAGTGTTCCTACATCACTCCAATCTCCTCATATTTCTCTCCCCTTCCCTCTCTACTTTCCCAATCTTTATATACTTCTCTTTTCTACCATTTTTTTATGATGAATTTATAGCACTTATATTTATTATTGTATATATTTCTAAAGAGACTTCTCCTTTGTACTAGATCTTTATCAGTATGATCATTGTTTTAAAAAACTCTAGTTGCTCTATCACTTTCTTCTTTAATAATTCATAGCTTCTATAAGGAATTTGAATATTTCAAACTATCATCCACATGCCTTATAAACACATTTGAGGAAAATTATGAATGATTAATTATGATGATTGCATCAATTACACGGTAAAAAAGACCCTTCTTCAATTGTTTAATTAATCAATTATAGTGTAAATATGGATAACATTAATCATTTATAGTTTCATCAGTTCATTATTCAATTTATTCAATTAATCATTTATAATGAAAATATGGACAACATTGGTAAAAAAAATGTATTAACTAAAAGTCCATATTGAACTTAAGAATTCCATGGAATAAATACATTCCTCTATACTTCACTCTATCACTCCTCTCTCACCATCCCTCCTAACCTTCCTCCTCCCATAGGTGGAGAGAGGTATATAGGGATAGAGGGATAGTGGAAGGGAGATACATGAAGAGGTAGGTAAATAGAGGTAAGGTTGAAGGAATAGAGGGATAGGTAGGTAGAGAGTGTGATGGGAGATAGGGAAAATAGAGAGGGAAGAGGAGATAGAAGTAGATAAAGGGGGGAAGTTGGGAAGGACAAAGAGGTAGGTAGAAAGAGAGGTGGGTGGGATGGATTGAGGGAAAGGTAGGTCAAGAGGGAGAGGGTAAGTGTAGATAGAGAGAGGGAAGGAGGGAGGGAGAGAGGGACAAAAGGAGAGAGAGAGGGAAAGAGGGAGGGAGAGATGTGTAGGTACAAAGAGGCAAGGTGCAAGGAATAAAGAGAGATGTAGGTAAATCTAGATACAAAGGTATGGTGGGAGAGGTATAAAGAGAGATCTTGTGAGAGAGAGGGGGGGGGGAGGGAGAGGTAGATGGCTACTTTTCAAATCTATCTCTCCCTCCCTCGCTCACTGACTAGTACCTTATGTTATTTCTACAATTGTGAAATTTTATATGGACTTGGATATTCTAACCTTTTCAATTTTAACTTATCAACCATCTCTTTTGGTGCTAAAATATATTTACTACCATTGTTTGAATTTATAACACTTCTATTTAGTCTTGTATATATTTCTAAAGAGACTTCTCCTTTGTACTAGTTCTTTATCGATACCATCATTGTTTAAAAAAACTCTAGTTGCTCTATTACTTTCTTCTTTAATAATTCATAGCTTTTATAAGGCATTTGAATATTTCAAACTCTCATCCACATGCCTTATAAACACATTTGAGGAATTTTTTTAATGATTAATTATGATGATTACATCAATTACATGCTAAAAGTGAGCCTTCAATTGTTTAATTAATCAATTATAGTGTAAATATGGATAACATTAATCATTTATAGTTTCATGCAATAGATTAATGCAATGATGATAGATTTTAGGTTTAGGGTTTATGGTTTAAGGTTTAACCTAATGGATTAATGAAACGATGATGATGGATTAACCCAAAAAGAGACATAAAGATGGTGTTGAAAGACATTATAATGAAGAAATTGAAGAAAGAGGAAGTAGTAGTTCATAATGAAAGAAAACAATAGATGAATATTAGATAGATGGAGGATGATATGGAAGATGTAGTGAAACAACCTTCATAATAGAATTAAGGTTGTATAGAGATAGATAGAGAGAGAGAGGTAAGGTTGATTCATCATTAGTTCCTCCTCCTATTATTATTTAAGATGCCTTCTCCTATAGAATTTTATTCTTTCAATGTATTGTGCTCATTCTAATTAGCTCTATTTTGAAATAGAGAAATATCTTAGGACTTCAACTCTACTTGTGATTTCAAATGTGAAAAATTATTTTGCATTGGCAACAATGTTACAATTTCTACTTTTCCCTAGTGCCTCATACTAGAATTCTATTTAGGAGGAAACTGAGGCTTAGAAAACTAGAGTGAGAGAGGGAAATAGGAAGGGATGGAGAGAGGTTGTGTGGGAAGGAGGGAGAGAGAGAGGGAAGGAGGGAGATAGGGAGAGGTAGTTAGAGAGAGGTAAGGTGAATAAATTAGAGAGGTAGGTAGAGAGGGGGATCTAGGTAGGGTGGGAGAGGTAGAAAGAGGTGGTGAGAGAGAGTGAGAGAGAGGAGGGAGAGTTTATCATAATGCTTATGAAGATTTGAAAGTAGTTATCACTAGATCATAATAGAGGGAGAGAGAGAGAGGGAAGGAAGGATATGGGAAGTGGTAGGGTGCTAGGGATATGAGGGAGAGAAAGAGGGAAGGAGAGAGATAGGGATATGTATAGATAGTGGTATGGTGTGAGGGATAGAGGGAAGGAGGGAGATGGATGGAGGTGGAAGGAATGGTGGATGGATGGAGGGAGGGGCCGGATAGGGAAGTGGTGGTGGGAGGAAATGGACTGTGGATGGATGGAATGGAAGGAATAGGATGGAGGATGGATAAGGATAATGTTTTTGGGTTGGTATGATAAAGGGTGATGGTGAAAAATGTTTTAGAAGAATGATAATATATAATGTATTGAAGGTGGACTTCATTACATAATTGACAAGGGATAGTGTGTTTTCCAACACTACAAATTTATAAGGAAATAATTGACAAGGGACAGTGTGTTTTCCAACACTGCAAATAATGTAAGATTTTTTTTGTTCCGATCAAATGAAGAAAGTGAAATTCTAGTTTACTATACCAAATAGTTGTTCTAAAATTTTAAGGTGGACTTCATTACATTGTCAGTGTGTATAAATAAATAAAATTCATAAGGAAATAAATGATAGGGGACAGTGTGTTTTCCAACATTGGAAATATTGTAAACATTTTTCATAAGGAAATAATTGATAAGGGATAGTGTGTTTTCCAACACTCCAAATAATGTGAGCATTCTTTTGTTTTAATCAAATGAAGAATGTGAAATGCTAGTTTTACTGTACCAAATAGTTCTAAAATTTTAAGGTGGACTTCATTACATTGTTGGTGTGTACAAATAAAAAAAAAATCATAAGGAAATATTTGAAAAGGGATAGTGTGTCTTACAACACTCCAATAATGTGAGAATATTTCATAAGGAAATAATTGACAGGAGACAGTGTGTTTTCCAACATTGAAAATAATGTGAGCATTTTTCATAGGGAAATAATTGACAAGGGACATTGTGTTTTCCAACAGTAAAAATAATGTGAGAATTGTTTTTTCTATTGATTAGTTTTATGTATCACCCACCTAGAAATCCTCCTCAAGATCTCCACCCTTGAACTTAGAAAAGGAAGAATGCAATCACTCACAACCCACTATGTTTTCCAACTTGCAATTATTTTGTGCATTTCTTTTTCCATCATATGAGGAAATTGAAACACAATTTTTACTCTAAGTAATAGTTGTGGTAAAATTTGAAAGTTCTTGTCATCACATTAGGAGGGATAGTGAGAGATGAGAGAGAGGGAGAATTATTTCCAATTGTATTTGTTCCATGGAATTCTTAAGTTCAAGAATCTTTGAATTGATTTGTTCAAATCCACTTATAGCATCATCTCTCACTTTCTTGGCTTGCACAAATTTTATGATCTAATTCACTTTGGTAGATGCTTCTTTTTAAGTTTTTTTAGAGCAGATTCCTTTTTCATTTCATACATTATAGTACCTACTACCTCCAGTTTTAAGAATCTTTCCATTTCATTCTCTACATACAAATGCTTGTTGCACATTACATTATAATTCAAAACAATTTCTTGCGCTTAAGAGATTATTTTTGGGAATCTTGGTCATGGTAGTATAAGAATAAATTCATACATTTGTATAAAGAGAATACTTACAATATGATGAAGGACAAAAAGAAACATACTCTAGGGATGGATGGTTTAATAAACTATTTGAGTGTCATAAACTATTCTACCAAGATCTAGATTTGAAATTAGTTATGACTAGATCATAATAGAGGGAGGGAGAGAGGGAGGGAGAGAGAGAGAGAGAGAGAGAGAGAGAGAGGGAAGGATGGAGATAGGAAATAGTAGGGTGGGAGGGATATGATTTGATAAGTTAAGTGAGAAGCAATATAAAAAATAGATTCATTCCATTTTCATAATTTCATAGATGACTTAAAATGCAGAATATGGAGCTACTAGTTTAACATTAAATCCTTCATGCTTGGATTTGCAGCAACTACAATTTTTTTTTGAGGTGTGTTGGATATTTTATCATGGTGGATTCACTATAATTAGGAAATTACTTAAGAATTTGCATCTAGAAGTTGATCATCAACACATTTTTCCTCATCTCCATTGCTCTTACCTATTAACACCCCGGCTCCTATTCCTTATCAGTTAATACGCTATCTATCTCATTCACTTTGGTTCGATTCTTCATATTCCTTTTTCATTTTATATGCATTCTAGTATAGGTTGCTCTAGTTCCGCATTACCATTTTCCCATTGCATAGACTGCACATGTACCTTCCTCAACTTCTCAAGAGTAGGAAGAATCTCTTCAGTCAAAACATTATCTATTTCATTCATTTTGATCTACTTCTTTTCAAGTGTTTTTGGGTCCCTATGTCCCTCGATCCATTTTGGGTTTGTACATGTAGCACAATCCACCAACACATCTCTCCCTCCCACTAAGTCCATTTTGGGTTCTTCTATCCCTCCCACCATACCACTCCCTATCTCCCTCTATCTCTCGCTCCCTCCACCTACCCTCTCTCTCTCTCCCTAATTCTCTCTATACCTACCTCTCCTAAATGTGATGATGATGTTGAATAATGGAATAAAAGGGAAATTTTCACTTGTATGATAAGTAATTAAATTTACCACATAGTGAAAGAGAAGGTACATAAGGAGCTCATGGTGAAGATGAATGCAATACTAAAAAAAAAATCAAAATAAAGTAATCTATTGGATTGATAGATCTACCTAATACATATGTACTCATATCTAGCATTAATGTAATTTCAAATAATCTTACCACTTTTAGGAGGGATGGTGAGAAATGAGATATAGAGAGAAGTATAGAGGGATGGGGGGGGAGAGGTCTATCGAGGTAGCATGGGAGGGATAAAGGGAGAGAGAGGGAATAAGGGAGACATGGAGAGATAGGTAGAGAGAGGTAAGGTTGAAGGAATAGAGGGAGAGGTAGGTAGAGAGAGTGAGGGGAGAGAGGGAAAGTAGAGAAGGAAGGAGGAGGATAAGGATAGAGGGGAAATGGAGTGGAGGTAGGTGGAAAGAGTGGATGTATGGAAGGAAGGGAAGGAGAGGAGGAGGAGGGAGGAGGGAAAGGGATGGAGGAAGGAAGGAAGAGAGGTGGAGGATAGAGGAATGGTGGAGGACCATCCACCTTAGCTCTAGACATCATCATACAAGTGAAACTTTTATTTTATTCCATTAGTCAACATCATCACCACATTTAAAAGAGAGGTATAGAGAGAGTTAGGGAGAGAGGGAGGGCTAGGTGGAGAGAGGTTGTGTGTGTGTGTGAGGGAGAGAGGGAGGGAAGGAGGGAGATAGTTAGTGGTAGGGTGGGAGGAGCATTACTAAGTCAAGTAAGACTAGTATCTTGACTTTATCCACTTTTGCATTATATTTTTCTATTGCATATACTACACAGACACCTTCCTCAACTTCTCAAGAGCAGGAAGAATCTCTTCAATCAATATATTATCTATCTCATTCAATTTGGTTTTCTTATTTTTAAGTTTTTTAGATCATATTCTTAAACCATAAACCATAAATCATAAACCCTAAACCCTAAACCCTAAATTGTAAACCTAACATCCTTCATCATTGCATTAATCCATTAGGTTCATTTTAGGCTAATAAAAATTTATAAATCTATAAGTTGGTCATCAAGATATTTTTCCTCATCCCCAGTGCTCTTACCTAATAATAGGTTTGTGCTCAATCAATTGAACTATAACACTTTATCTATCCAATAGTCAGAACTATATTAAACATAAATTGACCCCCCTGGTATTCCTTTTCATTATCTTCTAATTTCTTTTACATGTCTTTTTTTTCTACTCATGAGTATGAAGCTGCTAATAGATGGAATGGACAAATAATGGTTCCCCATAATTTATGGATTTGGTGGAGTGAATTCCAAAAACAAAGAAAGAAAATAAGAAAAATATATACCATTTCCATTGGCTTCCACCCATACCATTTCTAGTAGAAGACTAACCAATTGCCTTATATATTCAGTTTGGGAACTACTTTATATTGTGAGTTAATCCTCACTGTGGTTTTTCCCTCATTAGGTTTTCCACGTAAAATTTGGTGTTCTTTGTGTTGATTTTTCTTTTTGTTATCTACATTTCATGTTCATACTTAATAACATAATAGTGTGGTTGTGAAGTTAATAAGTGTTTGAAGTTTTGTGCTTGAATTTGGTGATAATTGATTCAACCCCCCTCTCAGTTATCTTGCACCTTTTAACACTCTCTTCACCTAGCCCTCCCTCTCTCACTAACTCTTTATATACCTACCTCTCTCTACCTCCCTCCTTCCCTCTTTCTTTCCCTCCCTTTATCCCTCCCACCCTACCACTCCCTATCTCCCTCCATTCCTCGAAAAAGAATGCACTATTTATCAAAAAAGTTGTGGATGAACAAGAAGAGGAAGATACAATTTTTTAAAAGATATTGAAATCTTTTTCAAATATTATATCTTGGGACCTAAAATTTATATCACTACTTATTTTGGTAGTTTGAATTTGAAATAATTGAATGACTAGAGAAATTATCTTAAAGAATATATTGTGTATGAGGAAATTGTAGATCCTAAGAGGGTTAGCTTTATTAAGACTAAATTGAAATGATTTATTGCAATATGGTGGGAATAAGTATAAAAGGAAAGGAATTGAGAGATGAGGATTATATATAGAGAGAGACATGATAGAATAATTTTAAAGTTGAAGAGTAAACTTATAAAAATTGATTACCACTTAAAATAGTTAAATTTTTTACAAAATTTGTGATAAAAGAATAAGAGTTTAAGGAAATATACTAAAGGTACTGTAAGATTATAATTGGGATTAGACATATTGAATTAGATGAAGAAAAGGTGTCTAAATAGATAAGTGGATTAAGATAATCTATTGAAGAATAATTGGGTAAGGTAAGACAAATGAAAATTAAAGAAGCATATCAATTTTCATTAAAGGAAGAAGAGAAGTTGAAGAAAATATTCATGAACAAATACAATTGAAAATAGTAGGGAAGGAAGGGTAGGTGGAGATAGGTTGTGTGGG
>VDFB02166486.1:0-15398 GCA_007258455.2 Sequoia sempervirens | reverse complement strand
CTCAAATCAAAGAAAACTCATGAACCATACACAACACTTGAACATAATCTAGAATATTCCCCAAACACCCTGAAATCTAATAAATTCCTTTGCAACAACTTTCACCTGAAGAACAAAATCATCATGTTCATCCAAATAAACTTCCACTCACTGTAACTCAACAAATCAACTTCCAAAACATCGAACCATGAGAAAATTCAACTAAAGGAAGATACAAGCCTTATCAAGACACTTCCAAAAGTGCATGAATAGAAACCAAACTGTGGAGAAATGTGGAACAAAATCATTTCTCCCAAACAACACTGCAACACCTAGTTCACACACTAGTGAACACAACTTTCTCTGCACAACTATCCAAACTAAGAAATTTTGGATATAGCATCTATGAACACCTCTAATCAACATATCCAAACCCCACAAGCAGATATTCAACCATGAAGAAATGTGGAGAAAAACCATAACACAACTCTGTGTACTAGAACACCTCTGTAACACATTGTTTCCTCTTTTATTCAAATATTCTCAAAAGCACTTGGAAAACAAGGACTAGAGACACATTCTCATCACCTTCAACACTTCCTCAATATCATTAGACCAACTGCAACATAGCTATACATCCATAAATAAAAAATTATCAAATAAACATTAGAGGTCAATACCAGTAGCACTTACTAATGACAACATAATGAAACTAGTGAAAGCATCACCAATACTTCTCAATCATCACCATTTGAAATCAATGAAAACACAAACATAAGCCTATTGACATCAATGAAAAAAAAAAAAAATCAACCTTGCAATAATCTCCCCCTTTGTCATTGATGGTAACACATGATGTGAAAATCCATCGACAATAAATAACTTTGATCATCAACACTTCTCCATACCAACTCTTTTTCTTTCTCCCTCTTTCATCATACTCTCTCTCTCTCTCTAGCTTACTTTCATATTTCTTTTTCACATGACTCTCTACCCCTTTGAAATCAATTACAAAGGGAAACATACATACTTTCTCTTTCCCCCATAGGCAATACATATAAGGGACAACAACTGCTATGCATACTCCCCCTTAGAAACACACAACAAACTTTAGCAACCAACAACCACTGCACATATCCTTTGACACTCTTGATAAAGGATAACACCAACTTGCACCAAAAATTACTTGCTACTAACTAATCTCCTCGAGAGGTAGCCTCCAACATAATTCCAGAGTAAAGAATAAATCTTGAGATCCACTAGATTGATGCACATCCTTATGCATCTAGTTCAAAGAAGGATGGGAAAAAATCCTCAACTTCTCCCAAAGATACCCAAAAGTATCCTTAGTCCAAGAGACTTAGTGAATATATCAACAACTTGATCCTTTGTAGGTACATACTCTAACTTAACTTTATTTTTTGCAACCTTCTCTCTTAAAAAGTGATACTAGATTGAAATATGTTTTGTCCTTGAGTGCATTACCAGATTCTTTGAAATGTTAATAGAAAGTGTATTGTCACAAAAGATAGAGATTGGTTCATCATATACCACTCTGATATCCTTCAAGGTTTGCTCATCCACAACACTTGTGTGCAACAAGATGTAATATATTATGCTTCTGCAGTAGATAAAAACACTAAATATTGCTTCTTGCTTAGCCAAGACATTCAATCTACTTTCAATAAAGAATGCACGACCACTTGTACTTTTCTTGTCATCCACATATCCTACCAAATATGCATCTGTATAAGCATTTAGAAAAAAATTAGTATTCTTTAGATACTATTACCACTATATTTTTTCCATGCTTCATTTAAGTCATTCACCAATCTATAAACAACTCATAGTCTTATGTAGGCGGTATTTTATGGTTTCGTTCAAACTTGAGCAGTGTTTTATAAAGTTCGTCGAACCCCTTGCTTTGCTACTTGTGCCTATTTACATCACTTTTCCATTTTTAACCCAGGCGCTGTTTTATGTGTGTTGTTAAACTTTCCTTTGTTGCTTGCATGATGCTTATTTGTCTAGGTGGTATTTCACCATGATGTTCAAACTCAGGAGCAGATTTGTGAAGTTTGTTGAACTCCCCACTTCACTACTTATAGACGTTTGTTTTCAAATTTTTGAAAGACAGTTATATTGGAAGTGGTGATGTGACAACTACCATGTGTTATGAGGAAAGTTAAGGCATTAAATGCTCATCTACTTCCATGTTTTTCCATGAAATCAAGATTTAAGAAGGTAAAGTGTTGGACAAACATTCTCATTGCAACAAAATTCTCTGAGGATGAGTGGATGATACATGAAGTTCAAGCTGCAGGGTCCGCCACTAAGGTATTTTCATAATTCACTCATTTCAGCCTATTTTTTGGATTATTTTTGCCTACATTGCATAAAACATTTGTCAGAGGCCATTATTTATTATCCACAACAAGGGTTAAATATGCAGGTTGTGAATATGTATCTGGGTTAACATATGAGGGGCTAGAAATTGGTGATACTTGTCTAGGGCCTATTAGTTTGGATGAATTATGGAGTAAATTTAATAAACCCAATCCTTTGCCCATCATTGAACGAGTGATAGATAGTGGGTTAGTTGAAGCTGTTGCATTTCCCATAGCCCTGCAATTCCCTAGAACTCATTCAAGAATGCATAAGGAATTATAATTCACAGACAATGGAGGTTAGAACAGAAGATAATAGACTTGTTTTGAAGGTTCAAAGGTCCACCTTTGTGTCTTGCTTAAGGATTCTAGAGAGAGATGAGTCATTCATGAACACAAGTAGTCCCAAATTGAATTTACTACAAAGAAATGGGTTTACAAGAATGTGATAGCAAATAATTGGTTGGAAAAACCAAAAAAGGGTAAGTCCCAATTGCCTCGTAACCTACATAGAAATCATTTTGTAGAAGAAGTGGCCGACATTGTAGTGTTGTTACATAGGGTAAGGGGAAATGAAAATGTTCATGGATTCAAAGAGTGGATGTATTTCTTCATCCAAATTATCTTGAGTGGAGAAAAACTCTTGGATTGGGAAAAAATTATTAGTGACCGCCTACATGAGTTGATGACATTCTTCACTCTTAACAAATTTTTCTATATGTCCATGTGTTTGATATATTCCCTTGCCAACACTAGACCTTGGCCTGGATTAAGACCAAGTGATTTTCCTCCAGGAAAAGCACGCTAATTTATGATTATTTTGATAAAATTTGGCTTCACAAGAGCTTTCAACATTTTAGAAGGGTGACTGACACTTTCTCCATGAGAATGGTCAGAGAGATAAAGGACGTCTTGCAATATGACTATCACCTGAAGCCATGCAATTTTTTGACTTCTATGGTAGTCATTTTATTTAATTCAAGAGATTCTCATATATTAGGGTTGGCAGATATGCTAGGTTTCCTATAAAATTTCCCAAATATCCTAAAGATAAATGGGTGATTATCGAGGTAAGCAGGCAATTGGCCGATGTTAACCGATTATGCCAAGACAAGAAAAGATAAGTAGTTTGTTTCCCTTTTGGTTTTGGCACTTATAATTGTCAATCAATAGTAGATGCCCAAATATTGAGAAGGAACTGTCCAGGTATAACATGCCCTCATATGATGAGCGAGTCTCTTTTGAGGTGGCGATGAGGATCCATCGGATAAGAATGTGTATTCACAAACCTGTGGAGAAGATTTCTTCAGCCTGCCTATTATGGAAAAGGAAAATGAAGGAGAAGAAGAAGAGGAGGGTTTGAAAACCCTAAATATCAATTTCTCTCCCTCCCAAGATGAATTTCCTGTCAAAGAGGTAGGCACATCTCAGAGGTTACAAAAAATTGCACCTACAGAGGACACTCCTCTAGTCACTAGGACATTATTCAAGTCTCCAAGTTTTAAGGCAACCAAAGCTTCAATAACTCCAACCTAGTTGGAGGATTCATTTTCACGGAAAAGAAAAGCTATACAACCTAGCTTTCCTAAACAGGATATGGTAGGCTAGTTGTTGCAAAGAACTTCAACCCCAAAACCTAAGAAGTTAAAGACTACTGCTAGCCTAATAGATGATATAGAATCAGGGAGGCTCCAAATAGAAATTGTGCACCCTTCAGTGCAAAGGGATGTTTCTCAAGTAGCTGCAAGTGACTTTGAAGTGAATAGGGTAGACCTTGGTCCTCCTACTAGGGATGGAGATGTTCAAAATATTTAGGTATATGCGGCCAAAATGGTTGAGAGATTGAAGAAGGATAAAGAAAGAAAAAATGAGTTGAAAGCCCAGGTTCAAAACTTGACTGAATGTCTAAAGTCTATTTTTGAGATTGTTCCTCAGCCTCTCTCTTAGGTCGATTCTTTTGTAGAATCACTCATTATGGTTGGAAAGGAGGCCTTGAATAAAATTAAAAAATTTCAAAGCCTAAGTAGGGTTGTAGATGATTGGATTGAGTCTCTGGTTAGGAAGGGAAGCCTTATCATTACTAAATCCATAAAATGCTTCCAAGAGATGAATGCTTTGAAAACCACCTTAGGGGAAGAGATCACTACAATTAAAAAGGAGAGGCTATGGAATAATTACCAAATTGAATTAAAGTAAATGTTAAGCTCAGACATGGAAAAGTTGGTTGCAGACCAGGTTATACCAAATGCTTTAGACACTCATTATCTGTCATGGATCAAAGGGGTGGAGTGGAAGTTACAGATTGATAAATAAAGTTTGTAGAAGCTTAGGGAAATCATTAATGAATGCACTGGCATTTTAGATGAAGCACTGAGTACCTTGGTGGCTCTTCATTTAATCCAAGATAAAGGAAAAATGAGGAATGACATGGATGTTAGAAGCCTAATAGATGGTTTCTATAAAATGGTCAAGGAGATGCTTGATTCACCCTCACTTAATGTTGAGCACTTGTAGAAACTTAGTGAATTACACCTAGTCTCATCTCAGGAAATTGATCTTATGAAGGTTTGTGAATTTCGCATGGAAATGGCTAAGGAAAATCATTTGACGTGGAAGGTGAGGATGATGAATGTAATTATCCCCTAGGATAAAGACCTGATGCACATCCTCAAAGCTTTCCAGGCGTGGCGAAAGAAACCTTTGGTGACACCACAAGCTAGAAATGAAGCGGCGCCATTGTAATGGCCTTGCTTCTCTTTCTTTCTTTATGTGTCTTTTCATTTGATTGGCTATGGAAATGAAGAGGCAGTTACTCATCTACCTATTTAATGTATCTATTTTCATATGTTCTCTCTCTAGACATTTTTTAGAAGACTGCTCAAAACTGGTTATGAATGAAATTACTATTTTGTCTGTGTGCATTTCGATGGTGAAGTTAATTTGAGTTCTTAAATATTTGTGTTTGAGAATATCTTAATGCACATCTTATCTTTGTGTAAGTAATGTAGTTCTTCATAATTGATTTCATTTCTCAATAATATTGGGCATATATTTTATTTCTGGTAATTAATTAGTCTTTGTGTTGATACTTCTTACTCGTTGGATCTTGCACCTGATATTTGGGAATTTTTCTAATATTGGGTATACCTTTCCTGCTTTCTGGTTAAAATCATACATGTTATTTAGTTTTAATAGTTTAATTCATTGAAAATCATGTGAGGGAGTTATACCTCGATAAAATTTAGAGAATATTCATCTTTGTCTTAAGGTTGATATTCAGAGTTGTTTGGTTAATTTTGGCACCTTTCGGGCATTTGATTGTGATTTCTCAAGGTGCCCAATCTGTTAGCCAACATATTTTTGGTGACTCCCCTAGGGAAATTGAATTGTAAGGTTTTGGTTGTCTTGTCCTGGCATATTTTACGAGTAATTTAATTAATCTTGAATTTTCATAGATTTACTAGAGGGGAAAGAAGTAGGGGAATTTTTGATCCTATTTTTGAAACCCTGCAAAGAAGTTATTTCTCTTATATTATTCCCTCTAGGCAAAGGGTTGGGGCTAGAAGTAGACCTGCCTCACCTACTAGAACACCTGCCAATCATTTTATCTCCCAACCACTTGTTTTACATGAGACTATTTTACCAGTTGTGATTAATTTTCCCCTTAATATGGCTCATCAAAAACTTCAACAACTTGTCTCTTGGGGTGCTACTATTGGTCCTTTGCGGTTAGGAAATAATTTGCATGATTTACCCAAGGGGTCTCGTAATATTTTTCTTAAATTTCGGGGAGATGGGAAAATTTCACCATAAGAACACATTGATGCCTTTTTTGTCGCATGTGGTGTGCTTGCAGTACAAGAAGAAGATGTAGCCATCAAATTGTTCATAGAATCTCTAGTTGATGCAACAACACAATGGTTTTATCAACTGCCTCATGGATGTATCAAAAATTGGGCCACTATGCACATCAAGTTTGAAGCCAGGTTCAAAAGCACAAATGATGACCTAACACTGATAGTGGAAGTCACTCATATGAAGGAGGAAGCAAATGAACCTATCAAAGACTTTTTGGATAAGATAATAAATTGGATTACGGTTGCTAAAAGACCCTATGTAGAAACACAAAAGTGTTTATTTATTAATGCACAACATCCTGATATTGGTCTTCTCTTAAAGAGGCAACCATTGAATACTCTTGAGGCTACACAAGCATTGGTCGTTGAGTTAGAAGATGATTTTATTTTAGTTGGAAAATGGAAGAAATAATTGCATACAAACAAGGCACTCCCTACTACTACTTCTAATCCTATGATCTAGAGATTTTCTAATGACATAATTTCCCTCAAAAGGCATATGCGGAAAGGTAATCAACTCTATCAAGATATTCCTAGGAAGACAAATTTTTAGCTAGGGAATAAGACTCTACCCTTACCTCCAACTCAACAAAGGCTAGCAATTGAAGCTCCTCCTCTAGAAAATAAAAAGAATATGTGTGTCTTTCATCTCACATCTAATCATGATGGTGTTGACTGCCTTGAAATGAATAGGTTTATGCAATTAACTACTACTAAAGAAGTCATTGAAGAAGTCACGGAGGAAGGCACTTCATCTAATCAATATGATGACTCTACAAATGGATACTTAGAATAGAAACCCAACGATGATAGAGGAGACGTGTACATTACTTTAGATGATGCTACCTGTGTCACCATCACCCGAAGCCAACAACACCACAACCAAAAAGATACTCCTAGTTCTCCTAAAGTTTTACTCACAAAAGCTAGTGCAGTCTCCAAGGGTGAAAATGTTTCACAAAGTGTGATCAATAGCTCCCCTAAAAATACTACCGTATCACCCTCTGAGGGTCAAACAGGGGCCTTTGATATTGTTGAATTTTTTAAAGCTACTAAAATATAGATCTCTTAGGTTGAATATTTAAAGATGAACCCTAAGGGGCTTGATAAGTTGATTAAATATGTTAGGCCAAGATGTTCAGAATTACATGCAGGCCTAGATGAAGCAACAATTAAATCTCAGGACTCAACCGCTAATACTGTATCTTGTAGTAAAACTTCCTCTCCATCAACATTTGATGCAAAACCATACTTTTTCTATGTATCATTATTTGTAAATGGGTTTAGAGTTAACAATTGCATCATTGATTTAGGTGCTTTTGATAGTGTCATGCCTGCACAAATTGCTAAAGCTTTAGGATTAGAAACAACCAAGACCTTTGGAAAGTGTTATTCAATGGATTCCAAGTAGGTGCCTTTACTTGGAAAAATTAAAGATGCTCAAGTTGCACTAGTTGCTTACCCAAACAAACGACTCAAGCTCACCATACTGGTCATAGATATACTTTCTACTTATTGTATGCTTTTGTGAACCGTAAAATATCTTGTTGACATAGATGCGTTTGATCTACGACTCACTAGCATCATTTCTTCCTAAAATGTCCTCGGTCTAACCATTTAAATCAAATTCCCCTATCTGATTAAATTCATCAATATTAGTCTCTTAATTAAATAAATCATTTTGTCTAATTAAGTCACTTTCTCTTGTTAATTAAATCAATCCATCTGATCTAATTATCCCTATTTAATTAAATAATCAATTTATTTGATTAAATCTCTAAAGTCTATCCATTAAATTAAATAAATTAAAGCCTTATTTGATTTAATCTAACACCATCTCTTTTAATTAAATAAATCAAAATCCTTATTTAATTAGACTCTTATCATATTCCTCTCTTATTTGATTTAAATAAATCCATAAATTTGAGTCAAATAGGTCACATCATCTAACCTCTCTCATTAAATTAATTAACCCTTCATTAATTTAATCTCATCTCATGTCCCATCCTCTAGATAATGCAAGTTGTACATGAAAATAGATTTAATTCATTTATTAAATCTCATTTTCCTCACAATGGCATCTTTTGGAATATTCTCCAAATTTGAATTCAAAATTCCAAGTTGACATGTACATCCAACAAGGCATTTACTCCATCTTACATGTCCTTTGCCTTGAGCCAAGTGCCATTTATTGCATTTTCCATTCCCTTTTGCAAGTCATTTCAACAAATTTGGAAATTCAAAATTATGCATTTATTGGCACAAACTAAATCTTGCACATCCATCATCCATTCATGAAGCCCGACAAGTGGCATCATATCATTGGATGAATGTTAGTCCCACATTGCTCAAATTTGGACATTCATCCATCTTGGAATTCTATAAATAAAGGAAGGCTCATATCCTGTTTCTTCCATCCCACAATCCAAGCAAAGCTACCATGCTCAAATATCTCTTGAATTCTATCCATTATCATTGATTCATAGCTAGGTTTTGCAGATTTTTGGCTTGGAGTCTTCATTCTTCATCAACAAAGTGGATCAATTTCTTCAACATTCAAAGCTTGCATCTTAGGAATTTGGAAAGGGCCAATTTTCACATCAAATTGCCACCAGATTCCCCATGGGATCATGAGTTTGCATATTTAAATTAGAGTTCGTATAGTTTGTTATTTTATATATTGTGTTCTTCATTATTTTCTTTCTATTTTGCTTGAATTTGTAAATGGATTCATGGGGGAATCCTTGTTACAGCTTACAATATCTAACTTGAGGTGTTTATTATCTTTGTTTTGTAGGTACCAAGGTTGGGGTTAACACAAAAGAATATCTCTAAGTTCCTAATCAAGTGGAAGAAAATTCCAATTGAAGATGTTGCATGGGAAGATGAACAATTCATACTAAAGCATCCAAAATTACTAAGCATTGAGGACAATTTTTTTTTGAAGGGTAGGGACATGTTAGGTCCCTAATATTTTATCTAATGTTATCACCCTAATATCATATATTCTTAATAATATAATATATATTCCCAAGTATAATAATTTAAGCACTTGTAGCACAATTAACCTTAATATTAGTTTTAGTTAATACCTTAAATACTCTTTATTAGGATGAAGGGGTATGTCTCTACATAGTTAAGCCTATAAATAAAGGGGATATGTTCCTCCCAAATCATCATATCATCAATTATTCAATTTATATCATATTTTTTTATTATTGGAGGTAACCCCTCAAAGTGGTCCACTATATTTATGTTTTTTACAAATATTTCCAAGAAATATCATAACATATTATTAGGGTGTATCAAGGTTCTATATTATATTAAAAATGATAGCTAAATGCATGATCCAAATTAGAAATAGTGTGTAGGGAACTAATAAGGTGAAAAACCAATCTAAGGTGATAGGGAAGAATTTGACCAAGACATAGTCATCAAGAGTATGAGTCAAGCATATGGTGGAAGTGTCTTACATAGTGTAATGAATCACCATGGTCATTGCACTTGTCAAAATAAAGAGTTCTCATACCAATAGGATAAGGGTATGTGAGAACATCATAAGAAAAAGGGATAGGATAATCATGCAAATGTAGAAGGAGCAACATAAGTATGAAGAGAGGTATCCAACTTAGGAGAAAAATGAGTAGTACTAGGAGGAGGTAACTGATGAGAAATAGATGGTGATATATCTACAATATAAAATATTAGGTAGTGGTATTAGGGAAAAAAGGTGAACACATATAATGACAAGGGTCTAGGTTGAAAAGATATGGAGCTTGTATATGAGAGAGGAAATAGTAGATAAATAATCATGTTAAGGATAATAAATATCTAGCATAGGAGGATGCTAGAATAATGTGACACTAAGGAAGTGGTGAATGATCTCTAGCATGCTCAATATTGTCTATAAGGGTGATTAATACTCCAAATGAAGAGGGGGTGAACAAAAAAAAATCATCTTTCTACAAGACAAGTTACATAGAAGAATGAGTCATCAAAAGCACTAAAAGAAAGTCTATCAAAGTATCGTCAATTGTTAGAATAGGATTCTCACATGTGATAGAGAAGAGAATAAGGCCTCAAAATCTTGTGGGAGATCCATATAATTTGAACATGTAGCTAAAGTAGGAAGAGAAGTGAGAAAATATATGTTTCCATAATGGACTATGAGAAAGTAGTGAAATTAGAAGAAATATTCTTTTAATAAGATGAGAAATGGAATGAAAGGAAATATAATTAGTATCAAAATCATCTATCTCATACAATTTCCCATCTTGGTGGGTCATGTAGATAAATGTATTGAATTATTATAACATAGAAGGGAAGACATGCCTAAGATCTATAAACATATAAATATTAGAGAGGCAATCAAGGATCTCATACATGAAACATGTATATACATATATGTTATAGATGGGGGGAAATATCATCCAAGATATGTGCATAGGATTAATTAAGTGAGATAAAAACTCATATTCCATTATGTATGCATAACAATAGTCCTAAGAGATAGAGCTAGAAGGATTCATTAAAATATGGGATATAGAAAATTAATGAATAAAGGTGTATTCATATTGTCTATATATCATAATTTTTCTCCTTTAGGACTATGGAACAAGGCTCATGGTCACACCCAAAAAATTAAGAAAAGAAAAAAATCAAAAGAAATTGGTAGGAAAAGAAAAGGCTAGAGTTTTGAAGCAATAGGTTCTCTAAAATGTAATTTATAAAGATTAAACTATTTTACGATCACATTACATTAATTGAGTTACAAAATGAAAATAAAAAATACTAAAAATATTAAAATAATAACTTAAAAATTAAGTAAAAGATAGTGAAAAGGATGTAACAAGGAACCTAGAAATTTACCCACAATGCTCACTAGCTTGGACACTAGCAAGTTGCACTATCATCCTATTTGTGCATTGTCATACTAGGTACATGTTATCCCAAGATGGTGGAAAATGAATGTTCTAAAATGGAACTAGAAATTTCTATTTAAAGAAAGGAATATAGAAACAATCGATAGAAAACACTAGAAGTGCACTAAAAAATATATAAAAATATAAATCTAATCCATTTAATCAAATATAAAAAATTTAGAAAATAGCAAATAAATATGAGAAGGAACAACAAACCTATGCATATTTGGTTCAAGATACAAGTACCTATTTTGGGATTGAATACAATGTTGGAATTGCTTAGAATATTTCCATGGATGGTTAAGCCCCTTGTTTGGTCTTTGAGCTCCATGAGAAATCAACAAATCAAGTAATCTTATAAATAGTGCGTGCTTAATATCATGTACTTCTAAGAATGAAAAGCATGAATACAAAAAATATATGATTGCAAATCCATGGTCTATGGGGGTGAACACTCTACCGTGTACATTTTGAGAATAAGTGGTGATGATCACCAACAACTTTACTAATGGTAAGAATGAAATAAAAATTAATTATAGAAAGAGGTATAGCTATAAGAAATAATGGATATGCTCACTAATATAGATAAGAGCTAGAAATATTATTATCCAGTAAGATATAGTGTAGGAGATAAATCATCCAAGGGCATCACCAAAATTAAATCAACAAAATATAACCAAGAAAAGCTTTAGAAATGGAGGAATAACTAGTAGAGATTATCCAATATAGAATCATATGAGTATCCTTTTCAATTAAAAAAAATACTAAATATCAAGTTTTTTAGGAAGTTGAATAGTCACATTTAAGCACATAGGATTTTTATAACAAATGGGCATTACAATAGGCAATAGCAGGTAGCTATATGGGAAACCAATGAATTAAATTTTGAGAACTTATAGGATGCTTGCATGCCACATAGATTTCGATGTGACACAATTATCCTACAAATATTGGCCAAATTTAAAATAGCCAGGAAAGAAATAATAGAATATTATATAAAAATTATAAAATTGGTGAAGGAAAATTCAAATGCTAGGATAAAATGATCCTAGCACATGCTAGGGACAATGGATGCTAAAATAAGGACAATTTCTAGAGTCAAAATTTTAGGGTATGTAGTTCTTGACCTTATAGAAACTTGCAAACTATAAGATGATTTTAAAAAGGTCTTTAATATGAGAAGGACCACCATAATTTATTATGTTGTGAGTAGTTTCTATAGTGTAGGAAAATGTATCCCTTTACATTTTCACATTTGTTTGGGCCCTCCTTGCTAAAATTGAGCTTCTTTATACCTTATTTGGTCCTATTTTGCATCCACAAGCCTTAATTATTGCATCTTTTTGAGGATAATCCCAACACATATCAAATGACCAATCACAATTTAATGTTTTTTGGTTTGTATGGCCCAAATTTAGTGATCTAGGACTCATACGCCACCTTGGGTGTATGAGTCCCACCTAAGTTTCGGGGCCTAAACCTAAATTTGGAATTAAACATATTTCTTGAAATTTGTGTCCCAAGCTTAGGCTACTGGACCTCATACACCCCAGCTGGTGTATGAGTCCCACTTAGCTTGGACCTAATTTTGAATTCAATTCTTGGCGGGATTTTATTCTCCTAGATTTGATGTCAGCTTGTAGTGTTATAATTTTGGTAAATTTGGCATAAACAACTATAAATACAAAGGTTATTTCACATATTTTCTCCTAGAAAGCTTACAATCCATCTAGAAATTTTTTAGATCACAAGAGTTTACAAGAGTTACAAGAGCATTCGAGAGCACCTCTATTTATCTTTAGTCTGTTATTCTGATTTGAGTTCATTTTCTAGGTTGCATTGTTAGGTTTTGCATGTTACTTTCATTACTTGTCTTTCCAAGCCTTTGCTTGGTGGTGAACCCCCTTTTCTTTAATCACACTCTAGGACATCTTATTGTAGATCTCTTTCCCTAATTCCATCTCTAGATTGAGATCTCTAAGGTTTCCTTGAATGAAACTTGAAGGAAATAGGTGGAAAGGTCCTAAACCCCTTTCCTGTGTTCCACTCCCAAAATGTGGAACCCCTATTTCTCCTGGTTTCATTTTGGTGAACCTAGCCTTTAGAACACCTTATTTATGATTTGGAGTGCATCATAGTCCTAGACATCACTTACATTAACTTTGTGTTAGGTCTTACATTAGTTAATTTGCATCTAGGGTTTCTACATCTTGCATTAGTGAAAGCACATATAGGTTGCATTTTTGCATCTTGCATCATTGAATTTCATTTGAAATATGTAATTGCACTTCTAGTATAGACAACATTCATACCAGAAACCTAACATTCACTCAGAATTTGCTGAAATTAGTGCCAAAACCCTAATATGGGACTCATACGCCCCTCTAGGCGATTTAGTCTCAGTACAGGTGGTTTTTCCTAATTTCTAGATATTTTGTGTGGATTGTTTTGCAGTATTTGAATCCCTGAAAACCTTGATTAGGACTCATATGCCTCTCTAGGAAATTTAGTTCCATGTTAGATTTGAAACTACATTTTTTAACATTAAAACCCATGTTTTTGTGTTTCAGTTTGTTGTTGTTAGATCTTTGTTTTAGATTATTGGGTTTCTGTTTCATTCATTTCATTACATCTAGCTTAATTCAGTTCATTTCATGCATTGCTTAATTTCAAAATTGCATTTAAACATTTTCATCATGGATATGTGCTTTGGTAAGCTTTGGATGTCCTTGAAATTATTAGTGTATGTGTCAAGTTGTACTTTTGGAAATGACCTTAATGAAATTGGACTTTCTCATGCTCACTCAACTCCTAATGCATGTACCCCTCGTGATGTTGACATAATTGGAGAAGATGATGACAACATGAACCACTTCATAAATGATTTCCTTAACAACCTTGAGACTAATGCATCCTTTTATCCCTCTATGAAACAACCAACACAACTTGAGATGTTTGGTCTTTTACATCCTGAAATTGGAACACAAATTGAACCTAAGTTCCCTACAATAGGTGAACCTAGTTCCTCTAATCAAGCAAACATTCAACCATCTTATGTTGACAGAGTAACCAACACATCAATCAACCTAGAAGAGACATGTGGAAATGGATTCACAATCTTAAGCAAACAAGGATATGATACAAGTGAACAGGAAATTCATCAACTCTTAGAGTAGATACCAATTGAAGATACCAAAGGGCTAGGATATCAAGATCCTCCTCCCAAACATAAGTGTCCTCCTTCCTAAAGAAAAATCAATGCCTCATAATGATGGAAAGGATGATAGGGTCATCTTAGGTCCTCCTCAACTCAAGAAATTGGTGAATATAGCAAGAAATGAAGGCCTTAAAAACTAAAGAAACCACAATTCCCTTGTCCACCATCTATAACTGAAATAACTTTACATATACTTGTAATTCAAGGACTTATTACATTACCACCGATGCAAGAAAATTGATTTCCAAATCCTAAAAACACAAACACATCACATTATAAATATCATGGACATAGTACTAATGAGTGTCGTTCTTTAAAACAAATATTTAATAAAAAAGTTTCATATCATAGAGATAATCCCTTAAAGCATGAAATTTTGCTCCTTGCCATGTAATAGTTGTAGGATCACAACATTCTCACTATTACATGTCTTAAATGCATTGCAAATCATTTAAAAATGCAAGGAGCTCTTTCTCATCACCTACCTTGGAGCTCATTCTTGTCTTGCATGCAATGGGGGCAAGAATTAGATAGCCTTGTCGTAGTAATGCATTTGTCATTGTCTCTTTGGCTAGTTTTTCACCTTCCATATGCGATGAACAAGATTGGGATGTGGATGACTTGCTATCGGTTGACTCGCATGTGCCTTACTAGTCATGTCTTTATTTTCTATTTCATGCTTCTTTTTATGTGATTGCATGTGTGTAATGTGATCCCCCATACTATTTTGTTTGATGTACCTCTCTCTTTGTGGATTCCTCTATTTATATCTACATTCTTCTATATGTCATAAACATTTATCTTTTCATTTGTCTTGTGTTTTCCTTTTGGGGATGAAACAAGGCGTCAATACATTTAAGTCTCTTCCATGTTGACCCAAATGTTTTTTTCTTTTTTTTCGCTCTTTTCATATCATTCTTCATGTTCCATGAGTATTTGGGGAATGATTATAGTTCCAAGCTCTCTAAAAACATTGTAGCAAAGATATACTAAGCCTGAATCCATGGATCCCTTATGTGATTTTGGGATTTCATTT
>VDFB02166485.1:28717-98553 GCA_007258455.2 Sequoia sempervirens | reverse complement strand
CATAAGATCCACCAGTGGATACGTTCTCATATTGAATGGTGGTGCAGTGAGTTGGATGAGCAAGCAGCAGGTTGTAGTCGCTTTGTCCACTATAGAGGCTGAATACATGGCAGCTACTCATGCTTGTAAAGAAGCTGTATGGTTGAAACGTTTGTGTTCTAACATTGGTTTTGATGCAGGGGAAATAACAATCTTATGTGACAATCAGAGTGCTATTTGTCTGGCAAAGAATCCAACTTTCCATGCCAGGACGAAACATATTGATGTACAATACCACTTTGTACGAGATATGGTTGAGGATGGAAAGATCAGTTTGGAAAAGTTGATACTCTGGAGAATGTTGCAGATGCATTGACGAAGCCAGTGAGCACAGACAAGTTCAGGTGGTGTGCTAGTTCAATGGGCCTTAGTGCCCATGATTTTTAGTAAGTATTATTTGTGCTCTAGAGGTTCCTAAATGATCTTCATCAAGTCAGAGATTATTGGAAAAAGTGCCTCAAACATTATAGGCTGAAACCTCCATTAGAGCCAAGTCGGTGTGACATCCTATTTGTCTAGCTAACAAGCAGTGTGTATCATCATGTTTTGGACAGGTTGTTGTGACCCTGAAGAAGTCTTGCCGAAAGGTCACACTGTGGAGTCTATCGATGTAGCATGATGTATTCGGTATGACCTTATAGCGCTTGGGAGACCTTTGGCCAAAAGGCCATTCAATTGTGCATCGAGGAGACTCTTGGCGACTGTGATCTTCGGTGAAACTGAAGGTTCTCGCTAAGATGTCTCAGTGAAGTGTTATTCTCTTGCCAACAGTGTATGTATTGATGTCTTCAGGATAACCCTAATGTTTTGGGAAGACGTCTTAGCGAACAGTGAATGTCATACCGATAGGGATACACTTGGGAGTTATCGGTGTAATACTAAGACTTCGTTATGAAGTCTGGGCAATATACAAATGTCTTACCGACAAAGACTCAAAGGTAGATCATCAGAGTGACTTGACAGGCTCGGTGAGAAGTCTTAGCGAGAGTTAAATGTCTTGCCAACAACTCCTTGTGTTGGAAGCCTTCAGTATAACTTAAAGCTATCGGAGAAACCTCTTAGCGATGGAAAATATCTTGTTGATAGCCGATGGCTATCAGGGTAGCTCTTGGCGACAGTTGGTCATCGGTGAAACATATGGATCTCGGTATGATGTCTTGATGAAAGCCGATTGTCTGGCCGACAGGTGTATGTTCTCGGTGTAACTCAAGTTGTTCGGTATGAACTCTCAGCGATAGATGTGAGTCTTGCCAACTTCTACTTGGTGCTCGGTAGGTTTGGGGACTTCGGTGTAACCTTAGTGATTCGCTATGACCTTCTGGAGAAAGCGATAAGTCAGGGCAACTACGTGATGGCTCGGTGTATCTCTTGGAGCTCGATATAACATCTTGGCGACTATAGAGGCTTTTGGTGACATCGATATGAAGTATATGTGGCATTGGCAAGACACTGTTAGTGTCTCACCGACATGCCAATGCATTACAAATTTTGTTGACCATCTGACTGTCATACATGGAATCTCGTGGACGAATAGAGGAAGCCGAAAGTGAACTATTAGCAGTTGGTTCAGTGCGATAGTTCTATGAGAAAGCTCAACAATCAAGGAACACCATGGATATAGTTGGAAGTTACAGACGCTTAGGGGTTGGATAGTAGTTCGATCAACAGTGAAGTGTGAAGAATTAAAACTGTATCAGTAAAGGTTTTAAAATCTGTAAAGGCTATAACTTGGATGTTTTTGTTCCAACAAGGTTCATGATGAATGCTGTTGTATAATGACACCAGAAAGATAAGTCTGGAATTGTATGTAATTTTGATTACTGTAATACAAAGTGATTTCTCTTGGTGTGGTGGGTTTTTCTCTCGTAATGGTTTTCCCACGTATATTTGGTGTTCATGTGTGTTTGTCTAATACTCTGTTTCTGTAATCTATTTCATAGTGCATCTCAACTTGACTGTAATTGAAAATTTAAAAGTACTTTTGCATTCTATCCTGAGGTATTGACTTTAGGAGAATTGTTTTCCGTATCTAGTTTTCCTTACAGTTTTCAATTCCTAATTATATCAAAATAGCGTAGTAGAACCTAACTACATCACAAGGAGGATCATAAATCAGAAATTACAAATTGGCAAGGTTGATTTGGGATCCTAGTAGCTCTAGGGGCATCCTAGTTTGTGATTGCTTGAGGATAAGCAATCTTGAGAAGGGTGGATTGTAATGTACCCTCTTAATAATTAAACCAAGATATTCCCAAGCACTTATCAAAAAAATAAGGTCATATTGTCACAAAAAGGAGTGTTTAAGTTATGTTAAGAAATTATAATAAAGTAAAAAAGTATTAAATAAAGACCACTTACAATTCAAGTTAATGCTAAATAATAATTCCCCTTAAATAATAAAAAGTCATTTAAAGAGTTATGTCTTTTGGAGGGAAATTCTATTTGAGAGAGGTCAAGCAAGGAGGAGGCATAAATTGATGAACTATTTTGTTATATGAGTTCTACTTCATCTTAGAGCATTAAACTTCGGTTCAAATACCCTAAAGAAGAAATCCATCTAGGTCTGAAATTAGAGAACCAAAACCCCCTAATTTCCATCATTGGATTAGTGGATGAAAATCCCTTATTTACACTTGGGACAATCTCCTCTAGTGATTACATATGAGCTTCAAAGTGATAAGAAAATTGAAATTATGGTGGTTGGGTTTCAAGATATCTTCATATCCATAGCATCAATTCAAATCCTTTTCAAGATTGCAACAATTCATGAATCTTATATAGTACCAATTTATATTCAAATTTACAACAATTCATATAATCAAATCAAGTGATTCTTCTACCAACTGTGGTGATTTAAAGTCCTCTGATTAAGAACTTATAGAAAATTGATCATTCTATTAAGGGTTGTGATTCGTAACAATTACTTTAGTTGGGTGATTCAAATATCCCTAAAGTGTTGTGACTCAGATTTGCAATTTATATTAAATATGCAACTCTTTAAGGAAAAATTGTTTGCAAAAATTCTAGGGTATAACTCATAATAGTTTAGGTTTGTGATTGAAGTAAATATTGATTTAGGGGTGTGATTGTTCATTGTTTACTAAACACTTGCAACTTGGCCAATCTTAGAAGGGTCTAATTTAGATTAGTTGAAGGTTGAATTATGTAAGGAATAAAGCCAATTTTTTGGTATTGAAGATGGCTCCTACAAGGCCAAATAGTGGAAAAATAGTTATTCATTTCCACTGTATATAATTTTAGTTTTACAAAATATATAGTCATCAATAGCATTTAGAAATTATATGAAGCTAACTCTTGTTAATTATTGAAATAAAATAAATAATATAAATTATTATACCTAGGATATTGCAGCTACCATTAGATTGTCTAAACCCAACTTATGTGGGTTTATCCTTCAAGTTATATCAGCCACTATTGTCCCAATAAGATAGTGACATAGTTTCCAAAGCCTATTGCTTATAACTAAATGGATCATTGGTTTCTTAATGCGTTGTGATTTGCCTCCTACTTAAAATAACTAGTGAACATCTTATATGGTATTTTTTATTTTCACACTATCTACATGGGTAAATAGGGATAGGTCTAACCATAACATTTTACATTCATCTTTTCCTTATACAACACTAATGCTTTTAATCTTGCATTTACAACCTCATTTCTAGGCAACAATATGATAATGATTCTTGATATGTTTCCACTATTCACTAGCCTTTAGATTTGTTATAATAGTCTTGTCTCTTTGAAAGGTATATGAATGATGAATAGAGTCTCACCACTAGATTCTTTGGTTTAGTGTTTTCTTTATTCATTTACAGACTAGTGAGGCTAGTTATTATTATAGAGGATACATTTGCAACTATAGTGAGAGTAGTTCACACTATAACATTTTAGTTATTTTTTCCTATCATCAATTTATTTTAGTTGCTAGAAAGAATAATTCAAATATAACATTCTTAAAATCATAATTGTCTAAAAACCTTTTTTAGTCAACTTTTATTCAAGCTTCACAAAAATTATGTCTAGGGTAAGATACATATTACGTGTAATAATGTTGCACATGTATATGTTAATCAAGGTGAGATTACATTGGCAAACATTGCAAGAAGACATGGAGTATGCAATTGGTCAAACTAGTTATATTTTTAGATATATAAGATAGCAATAAGAAAAACGCAGAAAACATGGGGATGCTATATTTGCAACCTATTGATTTGGGGGTGAAATAGCCTTGTAGAATGCTCCCTACAACCATGCCAACTTCCAATTGCCCTTCCTAGCTCATCACAAGCCATGTTGACCCTCTCACTCATGATTCTCTACCTTTTTGCAAATATTTGCCTAGACACGTTTTTAATGAGGTTGTGGTGTGTTTTTTTTGCCCTACATGATCTTGTTGTCCTCCCAACAAATTTCTTTCCCAAATGGATGGGACACCATGCCTTACTAATGACACGGTTGTCCCTCCCTTCCATTGCACCATTCCTCCATTCTGATGGCCATCTACCAACCGTATGCGGGGAAAGCCATTCATTAATGCCCCCTCTCGCTCTATTTTGGGTGAAAGGAATACCATGCTCCTTTCCATTTCCTTTTCATTTTATCTTATTTTATTATATTTTCTTCTACTAACTTTTTTCTTTATGCTTCCCCCTATTTTAATATTAATATTAATTTAATAATTACCAGATTATATATAAGTGTTTGTGTTTATAATTTTCTTTATGGCACAATCAATTAAATTTTCTATTATTTTTACACCATAGTAGTCAATCAAGCTAAGGATGCAAATTTCCAAAGCAAGGTTGTTGACACTCGATTGACAAAATTGAAGAATCCACTAGCCCACTATCAATAACTCTTATAGAATGTTTAGGAGGGGGTAAGAAGTTTACTTGGCTATCATTCCAGGGTGTAGTGACTGGCTAATGGTCAAGGTCACAACTTACGTGTAGCGGGGAATACATAGTAGGATGATCTATCTAGTTATGATTCGACCTTCATAAGCAAGGTTAAATAGTATCAAAATCGTTCTTAAAAAATAATTGTCGTTTATATTGTTGCACCCTTGCCCTTACGAAACCATTCCAATTTCTCACACATGTCACTACAAGAGCATTAGTACCCAATTAGTTCAACATATAACATACATGTAAAAATGCAACCATGTCGTAAACTAAAACGAAACCAATTTATTCATAAACTTTTAATTACTCAACATATATAACACTTAAAGTATTAAATATATAGCATAAATCATTGAATCCATACAGACACTTAAAAACATCAATTATGATTACAACTTCAACTTTAGAGTCTCCTCCACCTTAATCCAACTCACATTAAGACATTAGAAATTTAACACTTCCATCGCTTTCATTTTATTAAGAAGTGAAATTAATTTTAATACTTTTTAGTAATAATAATTTTAATCATAGTAAAAATATTAATAAACAAAACATAAAAAGTGCAATATTTACAATATAATATTATTTTAAATATTTTAATATCTATAATATATTATTCTTATTAAAAGATTCCTTTAATATTTTTAATATATAATAACTTAATTTTAGTAGTTTTAATATTCATATTAACTTGTGCTATTACAAAAAAAAATGATCTTCTAGAAAGTAATATAACTAACATTATCTAAGTAACTTTCCCATCCTTGCACAAACGTACGGTTTTATACACAAGTGACCCTAAAATGAGTGCATAAATATCAATTTCTAGCTGAGAAATATACATTCAAGATCAATTTTGATATGGCTAGCACTTACCAAGGCATAAGAGTTATGCTCCTTTAGAATTGATAAAAGAATCATCATTTACAAAGTCACTTAATTTTTTCATTTGACCAACATCAACCAGCCAATCAAGTATCTTGACAGTTGCATCACTTGGAGCACAACCTTCTTTCTTCATTTGATCCATCAACCAACATGTTTTTACAAGGTCATATCTTTGCCTAAAAGTGCGCAATAGTATATTGTATGTGACAACATCTGGAACCAAATCCTTTGTTCTCATCTCATTCAGCATTGAGAAAGCCATATCAAGTTTGTTTTCCTTGCAAAAACAATCAATTAATATATTATAGGTTACAACATTTGGAGTAATACCAATAGCTTTCATGTTTACAAAATACTTCAAGGCCTTATTTATTTCACCAATTTTGTAGTGGGCATCAATCAGACTGCTATAAGTGACTACATTAGGAGTCAAGTCTTCATCTAACATCTTACTCATAAGTGAATGTGCTCTACAAAGATCTCCTACCTTGCACAGACCATTAATGACTGTAGTGTATGTCACTTCATCAGGTTTCAAATCCCTTTCTGCCATCCCCTCTAAGATCTTTCCTACCATGTTCATGTTTCCTGTTCTACGAAGCACATATTAGTGTATTATATGTAATTACATCAGGAGTTGTCCCCTGTTTTCCATCTCAGAAAGAAGCGTAAATGCTTCCTTTTCCCTGTTACTCTGACATAAACCACCAATCAAAGTGCTATAATTTACAACATCTGGAGAGTAACCTTTCTTTAGCATCTCTTTGAATAACTTTTGAGCCTTTTCCACCTCATGCAATTCACAGAGGCTGCATATCAAAGAATTATAAGTAATCACATTTGGCTGTAAACCCTTTCTGGACATGTTATTAAAACAATCCCAAGCCTCGTCCATCCTGCCATCTTTGCACAGTCCATCAATAACTGCAGTAAATGTCACTTCATCGGGCAAAGGACCAAACTCCTCCATTTGTACAAACAGATTGTAGGCTTTGTCTGTTTTTCCAGCCTTGCAAAAGCCATCTATCAGGCTAGTATAAGTGTAGGTGTTAAGAAAATAGCCATCTTGTATTATTTTAGCTACTAATCCTAGAACCTCATCTACTCTTTCTACTTTGCAGAGACCATCAATCAATGTGTTATATGTAACAATACTTGGAGAAGCAGTAAACATTTCTCATTCCAGCTACTAACCTGAGAGCTTCATCTTCCCTACCCACCTTGCAGAGACCATTAATTAGGGTATTGTAATCCAGGCAACTGTGGGAATTGCATTGAAGATAACTAATTTCAATCTCAAAATTAATTAAAGGGCCCCAGTCTTCAACTCTCACAGTAGTTTTGTACTGTATTTCTAATCCCTGCTGTATGAAAACCTTAGTATCGTCCAAGCTTTTGACAAGCTTTAAATCTTGTAACTGAGATTCCAGATCAGGATGACTTATGCAAGGCATAAGAGTTATGATCCTTTAGAAATGATAAAAGAATCATCATTTACAAAGTCGCTTATTTTTTTCATTTGACCAACATCAACCAGCCAGGCAAGTATCATGACAGTTGCATCACTTGGAGCACAGCATTCTTTCTTCATTTGATCCATCAACCAACATGTTTTTACAAGATCATGTCTTTGCCCGAAAGTGCGCAATAGTATATTGTATGTGACAACATCTGGAACCAAATCCTTTGTTCTCATCTCATTCAGCATTGAGAAAGCCATATCAAGTTTGTTTTCCTTGCAAAAACAATCAATTAATATATTATAGGTTACAACATCTGGAGTAATACCAATCGCTTTCATGTTTAAAAAATACTTCAAGACCTTATTTATTTCACCAATTTTGCAGTGGGCATCAATCAGACTGTTATAAATGACTGCATGAGGAGTCAAGTCTTCATCTAACATCTTACTCATAAGTGAATGTGCTCCACAAAAATCTCCTACCTTGCACAGACCATTAATGACTCTGGTGTATGTCACTTCATTAGGTTTAAAATCCCTTGTTGCCATCCCCTCTAATATCTTTCCTACCATGTTCATGTCTCCTGTTCTACAAAATGCACATATTAGTGTATTATATGTCATTACATCAGGAAGATGTCCCTGCTTCATTTTCCCTGTTACTCTGACATAAACCAGCAACCAGAGTGTTATAACTTACAACATTTGCAAAGCAACCTTTCTTTAGCATCTCTTTGAATAACTTTTGAGCCTTTTCCACCTCATGCAATTCACATAGGCTGCGTATCAAAGAATTATAAGTAAATACATTTGGCTGTAAACCTTTTCTGGACATGTTATGAAAACAATCCCAAGCCTTGTCCATCCTGCCATCTTTGCACAGTCCATCAATAACTGCATTAAATGTCACTTCATTGGGCAAAGGACCAAACTCCTCCATTTGTACAAACAGATTGTAGGCTTTGTCTGTTTTTCCGGCCTTGCAAAAGCCATCTATCAGGCTAGTATAAGTGTAGGTGTCAAGAAAATAGCCATCTTGTATTATTTTAGCTACTAATCCTAGAACCTCATCTACTCTTTCTACTTTGCAGAGACCATCAATCAATGTGGTATATGTAACAATACTTGGAGAGCAGTAAACATTTCTCATTCCAGCTACTAACCTGAGAGCTTCATCTTCCCTACCCACCTTGCAGAGACCATTAATTAGAGTATTACATGAAATAGTATTAGGAGAAATGCCAGCTTGTATCATCTGAGCAAATAAAACAAGAGCTTCATCTACTCTACCTCTTTTGCAGATCCCATCAATTAAGGTGCTATATGTAACAATATCTGGAGAGCAGTAACCATGTCTCATTCCAGCTAATAACCTTAGAGCTTCATCTTCCCTGCCCACCTTGCAGAGACCATTAATTAGGGTACTGTATGTAACGTCATTAGGAGAAGTGCCAGCTTGTATCATCTCAGCAAATAAAACAAGAGTTTCATCTACTCTACCTCTTTTGCAGATCCCATCAATTAGGGTGCTGTATGTAACAATATTAGGAAACAATGAGCATGCCTCATTATGTGCAAGTTCTCATGGGCTTCCTTAATATGACCCCCTTTACACAAAGTCTTTATGAGGGTGGTATAAGTGATAACATCTGGATATATTCCCATCTCTTTCATTTCAGCAAGAAGGGAGCTGATTCTGCAGAAATCTCCATCATTTCCAAGACCAGCCAAAAGCGCATTGAAAGAAACAACATCGAGAGGACGGTGTTGAGTTAGGGCCGAGTGGACACTATTGAAGGCGTCTTCTGCAGTGGGAATTTGAATCTGAGCAAAGGTAGTTTGGAGACTTCTACAAGCAGCTGCATGACTAGCCTTGAAACAATATATTTTGACAGATTAGGTGAAATATCAAAGTTGCTAATTAGTGGAGAGATTTATCCCAAACTTCAATCATTGACAGTTAAGAATATGTTTGATCTAAAAGAAATGGACTTAAAGCAGCTAGAGAGACTGGATACTCTTAATGTGTGCCACTGTGACGAATTGAAAACAATATCAGGGTTATCTTCTCTAATAGGGCTTCAGTCTCTTAAAATGGAGGATTGTCCCAAATTGGAAACGGTATCAGGGTTATCTTCTCTAAGAGGGCTTCAAGTGTTTAAAGCAGAGAACTGTGAAGGGTTGAAATTGTTGTCGACCCTCGCACATCAACGGAACCTGGAGCAATTCGCGATTGTTGATTGTCATCGGCTGCAGAGTGTGGAAGGTTTTGAAGAGTTGCAAGGATTGAAAAGTCTGATAATTGAAGTGCCTCGCAATGGATATGCATGGGTACAGAATTGCATTCATGGACTGACGGTAATACTACTTTTTCTCAACGCAAGTTTATTTATTTGGATAGGTGAAAAGAATGTTAGTACTTCTAAGTTGTGTGCTGTGTAAATTATCTGTTGTATTTTTTTGATAGTTTAATCAATTATTTAATGTTTTATGTTGATATTTAATTGATTAAACTATCAAAAAAATACAACAGATAATTTACACAGCACACAACTTAGAAGTACTAACATTCTTTTCACCTATCCAAATAAATAAACTTGCATTGAGAAAAAGTAGTATTACCGTCAGTCCATGAATGCAATTCTGTACCCATGCATATCCATTGCGAGGCACTTCAATTATCAGACTTTTCAATCCTTGCAACTCTTCAAAACCTTCCACACTCTGCAGCCGATGACAATCAACAATCGCGAATTGCTCCAGGTTCCGTTGATGTGCGAGGGTCGACAACAATTTCAACCCTTCACAGTTCTCTGCTTTAAACACTTGAAGCCCTCTTAGAGAAGATAACCCTGATACCGTTTCCAATTTGGGACAATCCTCCATTTCTTAGAGAAGATAACCCTGATAACCCTGATACTGAAGCCCTATTAGAGAAGATAACCCTGATATTGTTTTCAATTCGTCACAGCGGCACACATTAAGAGTATCTAGTCTCTCTAGCTGCTTTAAGTCCATTTCTTTTAGATCAAACATATTCTTAATTGTCAATGATTGAAGTCTGGGACAAATCTCTCCACTAATTAGCAACTTTGGTATTTCACCTAATCTGTCAAAATATATTGTTTCAAGGCTAGTCATGCAGCTGCTTGTAGAAGTCTCCAAACTACCTTTGCTCAGATTCAAATTTTCCCACTACAGAGGGCAGAAATAGACCGATTGAAGTGCTGAGAGGGTTGCTTCTGTTTGTGTTTGCGTGTGTTGAGATGAGGTGCTGTAATTTATTGTAGAGAGAATAGAAGTTACCTGTTTAAAGAGGGGTCGTGTCCATTTCAAGTTGTGCACCATCGTCATGTCCATCTTCATGTGGTTAACAGAGCAGAGCAGAGCAGAACAAAACCCTAAAATATCTTCTCTCTTCAACACATAAAATAAAAGCAAATATAATTCCCGAATGACTCTGTGCAGGGCATAAATATGACAGGCAACTTGCCGGTGATTATTACCCGAATAAATTTAAATTTTATATTATTTTATTTTATTGCGAATATATTTATATTTTATAATATATAATCAGTTTATTGTTTTTAAATTATAGTATCTACCTATTTTAAAAACATAAACAATTAAATATTTATTTAAATTTATAAAAAGTAAATTATATATAAAATAATTTAAAATTGAAATTTATGTATGTAATAATTTGATTTTTTTAATTAAGATTTGTACAAATTGTTTATACATTTATGTAATAATTTACAAAGTCATTTATTTGTTTATACATATATGTGACATGTGTTTCTTGTGTTCAAATATCTCTTTGAACAATTATTTTAGTTAATTAAAAATCTCGTATATGCTTGTTGGATTGCAAAGTGACACAAATCCAACACTCAAGAATCAAAGGGATGATTCTTCTTTTGAAAGGAGATTAATGATCTCCTCAAGGTCTCTAGGGTATCAATTCTCAATTTCATAGGATGACTTAAGGGAGATAAAAATATATTATAACAAGGGACATGGTGGGAATCTCTTCAATTTTATTTGCAAGGCAAGTGAAGCTCAATTTGAAGGTTTGCTTAGTTACAATGCACATTAAAGATGAATAATTGGTTGCAATACATACATGGATTAGTTGTAGCAAACTACATCATATTCTACTCTAACTACTAATAAAACAAAAATGAGGAAGGGTTAGAGAAAGAGAGCCTGAGAGCCCGAGGTCCCAAGAATGAACACTATGATAAAAGATGAACAAACTAGTAGTTAATGGAGCTCATTCTCAATCTAGAGTTACAGTAGGAAAAAACTAATGCTATATTCAAAGAAAAATTCAATTCCAAGATTCCAAGTCCATCATAGACCATTTACATGCATAGTAAGATGGTTTGAACACTAGAAATGTTACATCCCATTTCTCACCACCATTGAGCCTATCCTAATTTACTATGCATTTCAATTTTGAACCTAAAAAAATGAATGTTGATCAATACAATTATGTTGGTAAATCATTAGATTAGGTAGATATATTTCGTGAAATGATAAAATTATGTTTTAATGAACAGGGTAAATGAAAATATGCTTTCACGTTTTATATTTTATGAAAATTAAGTCAATATGGTTATATTTATCATGATATTAGACTAACTACTCTCTCAGGTTAATGAGGTAGATGCAAGATAGTGTTTGTCCCTCTGAGGAAGGGAGGGAGAGCATCAACAAAGAGAGGGAAGTAGATCTAGGAGAAAAGTCATGGTCATCAAGAAGCTGATATTGTACACACATTGTTGCACTAATGGTGTGATATATACGCTTTTCTTACAAATACATATGTCATCAAGTGATTGTTGTTGAATCATTGTTATTTCTTCTCTAGAAAAGTACTAATAATTAGAACTTTGTATTGTGCATTTAATAAAACTTTTGCAATAAGAATGAGTGTTTTATGTTTATGTGTGTAAGAAAGTAATCATATACGTACACATGTATACGTGCATGTATATATGTCTATATATGTGAATAAAATATATATAAGTATATATATAAGTGTATATATATATATATGTATGTATGTATGTATGTATGTATGTATGTATGTATGTATAAGTTTATATATGTATATATATGAATCTGAATAAATGTTCTTGATATGTAGATAATTTCATATACATGTGATTATCACGTAATCTATATATACAATATATATGCATGACTATATATATAAGCATAAATAAACAAACACATGTGTGTGTATTGATAGATTGGTAGTCAATTATACCTATACATATCCATATATATAAATATATATTAATCTATATATGTGGAATATAAATTCTAGTGTGAAGTCTATGAATCAAATGCTAGCTTGTGTAGTGGTAGTTGATCACCAATACTACGAAATTATTGTATTATATATGTGTGTCTATTTATATAATTTTTTCTTACTGGCACAATCAATTAAATTTTATATTAGTTTTACACCATAGTAGTTAGTTGGGATAAGGATATTGATTCCCAAAGCAAGGTTGTTGACACTCGATTGACAAAATTGAAGAATCCACTAGCCCACTATCGATAACTCTTAGAGAATGCCTAGGAGGAGGTGAGAAGCTTACTCAACTATCATTCTAGAGTGTAGTGAGTAGCTAAGGGTCAAGGTCATAACTTACATCTAGTGGGAAATTCATAGTCAAATGATTCATCTAGTTGTGATTTGACCTCGAGGATTCATAAGTAGGGTTAAATAGCATCAAGATCATTCTTAGGATATAATTGCTAAGTCCATATTGGTACACCCTTTCCCTTGCAAAACCACTCCAGTTCCTTACACATATGTCATCACAAGAGTGTTAGTACTTGATTAGTCCAAAAGATAACATACATGTATAAATGCAACCATGTCATAAACTAAATAGAACCAATTTTTTTATAGCCTTTCAATTACTCAACATACATAACAATTAAAGTATTAACTCTATAGAATAAATGATTGAAACCATACAAGCATTCAATATTAGAATCTTTGATTTAATCCAAAAAACATTGAGACATTAGGCATTTAACACAAAATAAAAATATAGAGTTTGTGGAAATGTGACAATTTTCATCTCTTCATTTTATTAAGAAGTGAAATTAATTTGAATACTTTTTAGTAATTATAATTTTAATCATAGTAAAAATATTAATAAATATAACATAGTAAGTGCAATATTTACAATATAATATTATTTTATTTTTTTAATATTTGTAATATATTATTTTCTTTTTAATATTTTTAATATATTATAACTTAATTTTAGTGGTTTTAATTCTCATATTTTAACTTGACAATTTGTATCTATTTGTTTCTTTTTTGATGTTAGTTTTATTTTTATTTTTGTAATTTTATTTTTAGAATTTTTATTTATGAGTTATGTTTTCCTCTCTTCTTTTTTAAGAATCTAGATTTATAATCTACTACAAAATTTTCTTCTCTTCTTAATGATGAATCAAAGAGCATGACCCAAAATTTTGATGCAAGAAATTCAATGTTTTCTTCCATAAACATTACAACTCAAAGATAATATTACTTGTCAAAATATGAACCCTTAAAAACAAACTACTTAATTGAAAAAATACAATTGTTTTCAATTATGTTTCCTCTCAAACAAAGAGGATGAAACAAGTTGGATATTAGAGTTGACACACTTAGCTACTACTGGAGAAGAATCGTGTCAAAATAAAAAAATTATTAAGATCCATCAATCAATTTTTTGAATGAATAAAAGAACAAAGACAATCCAACCATGCCAAGATATACAAAAATTTAACTGTAATGATGTAATGTTCCCTTTTTGGGATATTCTTTAAAACAATAATATTTACTCAAAATATGACAATAGTTTTTTTCAAAGATTAATAATTTTTTATAAAAATTAAATCAGTAGATCATAGCACAAGACACGACGTTTGTTCAAAGTGTGAATTCCCCATAACTTTGCAAAATTGTTGAATTAAAGGAGCTCATCCCTAACCCAACAATGGAAATACCAAGGACCCCATCCCTAGCTTGTAAATACCCCATCCTTCTAAACTTTAGTCCACCTCATGAGCCCAAACCTCGTTTGATTTGTAAATACTACCTAAAATTAAAAATTGATAACTTGATGTCTTTGCTAGACTATTGTTGATTTATATTTCTTAGTGGATTGAAAATTAAATTATTTAATTTAATAATTGTATGCCTTAATAAAGGATTGTTTGAATCAATTTTCTAAAGTATATTTAGTGCTGCATGAATTTCTATTGATTGTTGTGATATGATTTTTTTATCAAGATTGTGATCTTTAGTTTGGCGGGGGCATGACAATTTTCCCTTCCCAAGATTTCTTTTCCACAAGCGATTTTAAATTAGGATGATAACAAAATTATGTTCCTTCCCAAGTGGTGTCCTTCATAGGCAAGTTCTTCCATTTAATCAAATATACCGTAGTAATCTTAATCCTTAATTTATTTTCTCTCATGTGGGTATTTGCACCAATCTGTGACACAAAAAAGATGCTACTTTTTTTTTTTTTTACTTTTGTTTTTTTCCTCGAAATGACTATTTGGAAAATGACAAAAATGGCTTGCATGATCGAGTCTAAGGCTCAGTTTTTCAAAATGCAACTCATTTGGTGAGCACCAAATTTGGTGCTCACCAAGTGAAAGTTAGCGCTTGCCAAATGTGAAGCATGAGTTTTTGAAATGCATTTTGCTAAACTTTTGTTTTCTTCTTTGTCTTTCTTTACCAAGGAAACTATATAGTATAAGTTGACATTTACATATGGACATTTACTTTCTTGTACTTTAAGTTATATTTCATGTATATAGTTTCAAGATGTTTGAGAGTGGTTTTAGATCTCTTGGAGTTATAATGCAAATTCTAGTTTTTGAAAGATCTTATAATTTTTCAGACTTAGTCAAATTCCAATAATCAACATGTCAAATTTGAGTAATCAAAAGGTCAAATTTTAGTAATCAACAAGTTGTATCATCTCTCTCTATCTTGCTCATTGTTTATCTCTTATACTCTAGACTTCTCTCTCACTACCTCCATCCCTTTATCTGACTCTCTCTCCCTTGAGCTCAAGAACTACCTCTCTACTTGTCCATCTCTCTCTCTCTCTCTCTCTCTCTCTCTCTCTCTCTCTCTCTCTCTCTCTCTCTCTCTCTCTCCCTTCCCCCCCTTCTCTCTCTCTCTCTCTCTCTCTCTCTCTCTCTCTCTCTCTCTCTCTCTCTCTCTCTCTCTCCCTTCTCTTTCTCTCCTCTCCTTCCCTCTCTACTTCTCTTTATCTCTCCATTCTCTCTCCCTGCTTCTCTCTTTGTTTCTCTCTCTCTCACCTCTCTCTCCCCCTCCATCTCCTTCCCTCTCTAATATTCTTTATCTCCCCCTCTCTCTATCTATGTCTATGTCTCTCTTCCTTCCTGCCACCCACTCTCTCTCTCTCTCTCTCTCTCTCTCTCTCCTTCCCTCTCTACTTCTCTCTATCTCACCTCTCTCTCCCCATCCATCCCTCCTCCCCTCTCTACTATTCTATATCTCCCCCCTCTCTCTCTATCTCTCTCTATCTATGTTTATGTCTCTCTTCCTTCCTACCACCCACCTTCCCTCTCTCTCTCTCTCTATCTCACCTCACTCTCTCCCTCCCTCTATACTTCTCTCTATCTCCCCCTCCCTCTCTACCTACCTCTCTTTGTTGCTCTCCCTCTCACATCTCTCTCTCTCCATCCCTACCTATCCCTCTATCTCACCTTTTCTCTCTACTTCTCTCTATGTACCTATCCCTCTATACCTCTTTCCCTCCCCCTCTCTCAATATCGACACTTTCTTCCTTCTCTCTCACTTCTCCCTCCCTGGGTAAAACCACAAAGCTTTGTCACACTTTCGGCCAACTAAATAGTTTCAAGCAAAAATATTTTGACCTAAATAGTTTCGATCCAACTAGTTTCACTTGAAACCAAATGGCACATAGAGTTTCGAGTGAAACCCTTTCGCCTGAAACTCAAAAATTTGAATTTTTTTGAATTCTTTGCTTTGTCGTTTGAAATGTGGCTTATTTTATGTGTGGGGTTTCAGTTGAAACCCTTTCTACCAAAACTATTTATGTGGCACCCTAGTTGGAAGCCAACTCATCTTTTTTTAGAATTTTCTATAACTTTCAACTTCAACTAAGTATTTCTTCAGTCAGAATGATGTTTTTTTATTAAAAAAAACTTTTGTAGAGCTCAAAGTGGTGAATCTGAATATGTAATTTTTTCAATATTTTGATTAGTTTTAATATATTTTATTTTTAAAATAGTGCAAGTAAGTTGTTAAAGTTAAAAAGAGGCTGATTAGAAATTTAAAAAAATAGTAAAACATATTAAAAAAATTTGAAACATATATGGTGCACTAGAGGAGAGAGTCCTCTTCAAAAGAGTATAATTTTTTTTTTTTTAAATAATTAAAAAAATAGACAATAATTGACGTCTAATGAAAACTATCAAATTCTGACAAGTTTGAGTTTAAAATGTTATTACGAGAAAAATATACATCAAAACTTCAAAAAAAAATTGCATGCACTAGTATTGAAGTTACCAATTTGGAGAAAAAAATTTAGGGAAAATGAAGTTTTTTTCTATTTGTTTCTTGATGTCAAATGAATGTCACTTTTTCCTAAATTTTTGGCATTCCAAAATCTTCTCTTAAATTGATTAAAAAAATAATCAAAACCATTTTTAAAAAATCTAAAAAATTACAAGATTAAACTTCATCAATATTTCTACCTTTCATAAGTTTGCATCATTTTGAAACTCAAAACATACAAACAAATTTTATGTGGTCAAAGTTCATAATTTTTTTTGTTGTTGGCCGATTCCTTTATAAAGTGTGACATAGGTTTGTGCTTTTACCCCCCTCTCCCCTTCCCTCTCTGCTCTCTCTTCCCCCTCCCTCTTTCTCTCTCACTCTCTCCTTCTCTCTATATCTCTCTCTCCATCTCTTCCTTTCCCTCCCTCCTTCCCTCTCTCAATCTCCCCATCTTCCCTTTTTCTCACATCTTGGTGCATTAGAGAGACAAAAATAAAGAGAGAGAGAGAGAGGAGGGAGGGTGAGAAAGAGAGAGGCAAGGGTGGGAGAGAGAGGGGAGGGAGGATGAGGTAAAGAGGTATAGGTGAGATAGAGAGAGAGAGGTATGGAGTTATAGAGGGAGAGGTAGATAGAGAGATGGAGAAAGGAGATAGAGAGAAGTAGAGAGGGAGGGAGAGATAGGGAGGCAGGGAGAGAGAAACAAAGATAGAGAGGGAGGGGGGAGGGAGGAAGAGGTAAAGAGGGATAGTTGAGAAAGTAGAGAGGGAGAGATAAGTAGAGAGAGGGCGGGGAGAGATAGATAGAGGGGTACAAAGAGAGAGAGGGGAGAGAGAAAGAGAGGGGGTAGGTGGAGAGGGAGGGAGAGAGGGATATGTAGGGAGAAATAGTTGAGATAGAGAGAGTAGAGAGGGAAGGAGAGAGAAGGGAGGGAGAGTGAGAGAGAGAAGTAGAGAGGAGGAATGTGGAGAGATTGAGAGAGGGAAGGAGGGAGGGAGGGAGAGAGAATGAGGTATGAGGTATAGATATATAGGTAGGTAGAGAGAAGTAGAGAGGAGAGATGAGAGAGGTGGAGGAGAGGATAGGAGATGGAGAGAGAGAGAGAGGTAGAGAGAGAAATCAAAAGAGTGGTAGGTGAGGAGAGGAGTAGGAGAGGGTGAGAAGGTGGGAGAGAGAGGAGAGAGAGAGAGAGGAGGGAGATACTTGTTGATGTTAAACAAAAGCACAACATTAATACAAAATATCACTATTCTATTTATCCTGAAAGAGAAGGACAAATCTAACAATCTAACTAAGGTCCAAGGTCTATTGTCAGTTGGTTCTCAATTGTGTTGATATTTGATCAATGGTCAATGTAACTGTAATATGCAAGAGGCCTTTGTTGGTAATGGGGAATAAAACTACATTAGATAAACTAACCTAAATTTGGGGGGTTTAAATAAAGATAAAAAGATAAATCAAAGCTTTGAAATAGAAGAACATGAACTAAACTTCTTAATATCCAAACATGTATATCAAATAATGAGTGTTTATTTACCTAATCAAAACCAAAACATGATGAAATCCATAGAATAATCTACACCATTGCACACATTCATAGTTCTTAATTCACAATCGCAACCATTCATTAAACTTTTACTTCAAAACTTAAAATAGATCATTCACTCATCATCAAAACATGGATCAAATAGATATGACAAAAATTTCATTCACAGATAACTCAATGAGATAATCTTGAATCTGGTTTCCTCTATTGATTCCCATCAAATAGAAAACATTTAGGCACAAAAAAATCACTGGCATATGGATTGATTATGAATCATTAACTTTATCAAAGTGGTCCAAACTTAACAACATATAAAATGTATATAAATTTTAAAAACTGTAACCAAGTTCAAATGAACTTTTAAAGTATCCTTGCTAACAACTTATGAAATTCTAAGACTATGATCCTATTGCTATCATCAGGTGGCTGATCTTTCTTCAATGAGCCGACCTTTACAAAATAGAGCCAAGAGATACATATAGACATTGTCATGCATAAATTCCTCTCAATCAAAACTCAGATCCACAATCAAGGGATCGAAATTGAATAAGGAACTGGACTATTGATCTTTAGTTACAAAGCTGGATTGCTTCATTGTACAAAATTCGGATGCCCAAGAAAACAGGTGAAACTAAAGAATGGAACTGGAGTCAAGTTCATGTCAAAACCTTGTAAAGAGGAGAGAAGAAGATGTTGTGTTAAGTGAAGAAGGTGTTCTGCTGCCAACTCATTCCTTCGTTGCATGTTCAAGGATGTAATCATCATAATTAGAGAACACTTGTTGAAGGGTATCTGAATCAGGCCCATCCAACCAATCATCCTCAAATTTAATCCTCTTTAAATCTACTGAAACCAATTTATGTACCTCCTTTAATTTGATTACTTCACTTCTAGAAGCCTTTGCTTCTTCCCTTATGTCCATAAACCTATCTAATAACAAATCATCTCCATCATCTCCTTTTTGCATCATCTCTTCAAATCTACTCCTCCACTTCTCCCTCATCTTATCCAAAGAAAGACCCTCCTTAACTGAGGTATCTAGATTGACTAAAATAGTTATAATTGCTTCTAATTCGTCAATTTGTTCATTCAAATCTTTACTCACCTCTTGAATCTCATTTGTATGCTCATGAATAGACTTGGATTTATACCCTATTATGCTCATAGTTTTCTCAACAAATTATGCATTATCATCCTCAAGAATTGACTGCTCAAGCAGAGTTGACTTAGGTACCTTGCCAATGTCCTTAAGATTTTTAATATATTCTTTATATTCTTCATCCCGCTTGTCTAGACCTTCAGCATGTTGGTTCAAATCCCCTGCCAACTCAAGTGTTTTTTCATGAACCTTGAAACTATCAGTTAACACTTCATCAACCTCTTGATTGAGCTTATCAATCCATCTTTCCAACATTTCCACCTTACTCTTCATATGCACCAATTCATCAACTTCCTTTTTTGTTAATAAGTCTAGGGATTCAGGAGTAGTAGCTTGTTGAGAAATTGGAGTTGAGACATCTTTTAAAAACTTATGCAACTGATCCAATTGAGCCTTAAGCTTATCTTTCTTTTTTTTTTTCTTTGATCATCCTGGACTTGGTAGAGGAAGCTACAATATCAATTAAGTTCATTTTCTAATTTCTTGTAGGTCTTCCCAAGTTCACAGTACCCAGTTGATAATCAATCATTTGCATATCCTCTCAATTCTTATCCACCATTGGTATTGTACATTCAACAATGATTTCTCCTATGTTTGTAAGTTTGGTGGAGTGAAGAACCCTGGCCCTCTTTTTGGGTCTCTCCTTCTCAATTTCCTTCATCATCTCATCCCAATTGAGAAGTTGAGGTTGAACTATTTGTTTCTTCTCCAAGTCAAGCTTTAACCATGTAGGAGTTGTAGGAGTAGTAGCTACTTGTATTGAAGAAGAAGTAGCAGTGGTAGAAGACAAAGGTTGCAATATTGTATTCTCAGGCTGAGAATCAACCTCCTGCACATTCTACTACTCTCTTTGTGCTTTTTCTTGTGCAAGTTTCTCAGCCTCTTCCTTGTCCTTTTACTCTTGCAATATTTTAGCTTCCAACTTTATTTCCTCTAACATCTGGTCTCTTTGCCTTTTCAACTCCTCAACATAGTCCCATGCTTCTTTGGACTTCTTCTCATGTTGAGCAAGTTCTTCAACCTCTTTTTCCCTCTACAGGCGCTCTTGCTCCTCCCTCTTTCTATGAGCCTCTTCCATAGCCTTGTATTTATCCTCAAGGGATTATTTCTCTCTTCTTTGGGCAGACTTTTCTTCTTCAAGATCATGAATCTTTTTCTATAAAACCAATTTATCTCTTTCTTCCTTCATTTTGAGCTCTCGCTCCCCCTATTGTTGCTCCCCATCCAATTAATCAATCTTAGCTTGAGCTTCCAATTCCTTATGTTTAGCATCCAATGTGCCTAGGCAACATTCTCCTATTGTTTAGCCAATGCCTCAACTTGTGCCTTGGCATCCGCTTCCCTTTTAGCATCCTCAAAGAGTTTCCTTTGATCCTCTTCTATTAACACATGCTCAGTCCCTGCATTGTCTGTTACATCAAGGGAAGCCACTACATGAGTCTCTTTGTTAGATGGGGTAGCCTCAGAATCTGTTGCAATATCATGTATCTCTACTTCAGGCTCCTCTTTCAACAACTCAGCTTCTTTGTGGAGGGTTCCCATGGGCATTCCCTCACTTGGTTTCTCCATAACAAGGGGTTGAGTGGATGCTTCTCTTGCAACAGATGTTGAAGCATCAAATTTTGTAATGGTCTCCCATTCTTGTACCTCTGGAAAGTCTTGGGAAACAACCTCCTCTTCTAAATTAGAAAGTAGAAACTCTAAGGGCTCCTTAGGATCCATCCTTCTCTTCATCCTCTTGTACCCTTGAGTGGTACCTGCAACCTTCCTCTTTTTGGATGGCTGAGCTTCTAGTTGGTTAACTCTCAAGCTAACCTAATGCACGCTTCTATCCAAGACTGGTCTTGCAACTTGTTTTATATCAATAGACTCTTCAGCATTCCAATCCACTAGATCAAGATCCTTGGTGCCTATCTTATCTATATCATATTTTGGATCCAAATTTACCCCATCATCAAAAAATGTCTCTGGAATGTCCTCCTTGATCTCATACTCAACCATGAGCGAGATAGATAATCTTTCATAATTTCTCCCCCTGAGATCATATTCATCTTGCAAATCCATCCAAAATTCCTCTAATAGATTGAAATGTTTGTCAAAGAGACTAGGAAGTAAATCCCGCATCTTGTGTCCGGGATCATAATGCCTCCTAGAAGTATACAAACCCAAATTCAAATAAATCAATTCATCACAAATAGCCTTAGCTGCCACAATGTGTGGACAACTAAAATCACCCAACTTCATGGGGAACTTGTGACAACCAGTCTTATGTTTGGTACCAAATTTGAAATTGCCAACCAAAGCTTGATATATGAACTCCATTAAAACAATTCTATCATTGCAGCACTTAGGGAGCAAATGGGGATGACCATCAAAACCTCTCAATCTGAAGTAAGTAAACGTGGGGTACTGAATAAACCAATGTCCCCATTCATTGATGGAATCCATTGCATCCCTACTCAATTTGTATCCAGCATCTCCAGTAAGCTTGTTAATGATAACATAAAGGAATGCATCATTAACCCTCCTGTAATGTGACTTTGATGCTTGGAAGGTAAGTTGATTATAGTGCTCCCACACCTTCTTTTGTCCTTGGGCTTTTCCCAACATGCCCACTGTATTGAATCCAGGAAAGATCCCCATCCTAGCAGTTGCATAGATCACATAAGAGTTCATGAAGAAACTCTTGGTTTCTCTCACTCTGAGCATTTGATTATGTATGCTTTCTGACACCACCATAGGCTAGTGAAACTGTTGTTTTCCATCCAAGATAGTTTGGATAAATGGGAACATCCATTCTTTAAATTGTGAAGCATCTCTTTTTCCAAATACTCTAGAGAGTAGCATGATTATATCCCCAATCTCCTTGCTAAAGTATGCCCTTTTAGGCTGGTTAGGAAGCTTAGTTAGATACTTTTTCTCTACCCTCATCCATTGCTTATTCATGTAGGATTTGTTGGCTACTTTCTTGTCACTATAAAGCTTTAACGCTTCTGCTTCATTTAGCTACTTAGGATTTTGGGAATAGGTGCATCAAACATAAACCTAATCATTTGGGCTATTAGATCAATGATAACATTCCCTTGTGAATCCACACACTGCCTAATAGCAAGATTGTAGGCCCCAATTGCTGCTAGTATCAATTTTGGGCATTGAACAGACAAAGGAAAAAGTGCAATGTGTGCCAACCCAGACTAAGCAATCCTCTGTGCCATTGGTGTAACATCTTCATTAAAAAATTTATCCACCAATTCCTCATAGTTGAAAAGTCCTAATTTAGTCTCTGTAATATCCGCCCACTCAGAATCAATCTTGCTAGCAGTGAGAGTAGTTTCTTTATGTTTACACCTCAAAGTGTAGGGGAGTTGCTCTACTTTAATCTTCTTTGGCCTAGCTCCCTGCCTTGAAGTTTTTTCCAGTTGGCTCCTTTGAGAAGCCTCTTCTGATGCTCCAAACATATTTTAATTTCTGCAATAAATTATTGTATTAGATGAACAAAAGACACAAAAGTCAATATATAAATCAACATCTATTTCCACCTCCTTGGAACAATTTTTATACTTAGCCACACTTCCACCTTCATCGGAGGCAAAGCCATAGGAGAATAAGAAACAAATAAACATTTTAGTACACATCAGGTCCAGGATTGGAACCAAGATGAGACCTAGGCCAGAGTCAGAAAAGAAACCAAACTCAAAACTAATCGTTAGTTCCAAGTTTGAATTCCACTCCGACTCCGATTCCACTTAAGGACAAGGATAAAGACCAAACCACAATGACCGGAAGCAGGACCATTTTAGGAATAAAACTCAATGGAAGACAACCTCGAGACAAGTTCATTCCTGAGTCCACTTCTGACAACTTAGTATAAAAAACAAAGCACATTTTCCCAAGCACGGTAACATGAATTTAAAGACCTAGGACACATGGGTTTATAAGGAAATCCAAACAAAGGGGCTTAACCCCACCCCTTACCACATGAAGACCGAATTTAACCCTAGGTCAAGATATTTTGTAAAGGTTGTCGAGCAAACCCTAGTTTGCTTGACACGTCGACTCTGAGAATTAGGTCATCACAAAAACCCAACGCGAAAAACATAGAGTCAACACAAAACAAGACTGAGGGGTTTCCACATGAATTTGAACACATTCAAATGGCGAAAACCCCAACAACCGAAAACCCTAGTGAAGAACTAGAGCATGACAAAATGCACTTGTCACAAAAGCGACAACAAATTGAAAACAACAAATAGGTAACAACAAATAGATGAAAAACAAAACAGAACAGGAAAGCAGGAAAAGAAAGAACAAACCAAAAGAAGAAAGCAACAAGTGAAGAATTCATAGAAGAAGATTTTGCGAACGCGCCATGTAACACCTCATCGTGGAACCCAAGATACCTTACGTTATTAACACATAACAATAGAATAATTTTTTTTAAAACATTAATAACAAGATGTGATAGACAACTATAACATAAACGTTCTAGGATTCCACATCTACACGACTAAGGTAATAAAACATCATAACACAACAAGAACTAAATATAGATAAATCCATGTGAATAGTCATGCTCTGACACACTACAACAAGAGTTACGTTACATTAAGTGAGATTGTGACAAATCTTAAAACAATACAAGTATCATTACATAGAAAACTCATGTAAAACATGAGTGAGAACAATGAATAATAAGATCAAGAGTGAATGATGACCACATCCACAAACTCGCCCAACGAACAAGTCTGTGAATGATGTGCAATCCAGGATCCTATCAAGAAAAACATGTTACGAACAATATCACCTGCAGGGGACCCAATGGAAGATGTGGCACATTCCTCCCAACCATGTGGAACTCGAAAGCCCACCCCCAGTGCTAGGAGATTGAACAGGTCCTCAAGTCAAACTGACTACAAGAAGAACAACACATAGTACATGGTCGACATATATGACATCACAATGGCAAGGCAACATAAATACTCACAGAGGTAACTCACAAACACAAGTAACTCAACACAAGAGAACTAACAAGTGTACAAGGACAAGAGTGTCATCACATAAACGTAATAGGTTACCCTGGATAGCCTTCCTAGGTTACCGGCCCTCTACCAGAGTTACCCTGGCAACCTCTAACGACTTTCGGCCCCTATATGAACTTATGTGGCTTTGAAATCACTTCTCAAGAAGACGAAGTGTTCGAGTCGCCATTCTAGACCTTCTTAACCCACTTTAACCTAAACAAGTGTTAAATTCCAAGGTGAGGCAAAGAATTATCTGTATTAGATATGAAGACCACCCAACCCCCAATACATTAATTAATGTTTTCACTTACTTACCAACTTCCGATAGGTTACCCCTGCAACCACTTTCGGGTCCGACCCCTAACGAAAGCCACTCCTCCTATGGTACGACTTCTCAAAATGACTAAACAAATAGGCAACATGCATGCGAAAGAAAACCTCTTTACTTATAGACTCAAAATCATCAGAACTAATCAATAACATTAAATACGTCAAGATGAACCACATAACATGCATGGCCAAAACTTTCACAAACATGCACTTCCATAACATGGACTTCAAGTTATCCATAAATAATATCACCATATCCCAATTCATGAGATAAGAATAACCACAAATAGGAAATTCGTTAAAATATAATTCACAAATTTCAACTCTAGATTCAAAATTATACATGACTATGTCAATACATTTAGTGCATTGAACTAATAGACAAGTACACAATCTTACAAAAGATTAACTTAATCATTTACAAACTCTTTCATCATTATATATATATATATATACATGAATTTCATTCCAATAATATATGCTAGATCAAGATTCTAATTTTAATAAAACATTTGTATTTAAAATTACAAGGTCATTTCATAATTTAAGGGAGGGACATGACATCAAATACTTATTACATATACATTTGTTACCACAAATTCATATAATCTATAATGAATTCAATAACACAAAATAACATCACCTTATATATCATAAACAACTAATCTATCCACGTTTATAATTCCATTTACTATGCAACACTTATATTCAAAGACTTATTCAAATTGGAAGAAGGAATGTCGAATTCTTGTTAAACATTACTACGCTAAGACATCAGAAAAGGACTTTCTAACAGTCGATTTAGAGAAAAGTAACACATGGCAAAACGAATGTATTCAACACAACAGATTAATAAAGTTGACAGCGACATCAATAAGTGGAACCGATTATCCTATACATGCAGACGATAACAAAAGGATAAAACAGAGAAAGCATAAATAGCTAGATTTTTCTAAAACTTATTTCCCTTCTTGTGATTTCGTTATAGTACAGGTTATCTAATCATATAAGGTTTAATTTTATTTTGTTGTGTAGATTTGTATTTCCACCCAAAGACACCAATTACGACAAACATCTTTTAGAATCTTAAATTCAGATCAATACTACACAATTTCATAGAAGAAAATCTGGTATATCCTTCAAATTTCGACGAGCAACCAAGCCAAGCACAAGATTTCTAGCACGAACCCTTTCCAGCTCGAGAAAAACCACCAGATTTGATACCCTTAATGCAATTTTCAGCCAAAACCCCAGAAATTACAGAGACAAACTTCTTACGGGAAAAATAAAACTTTTCTTTTGAAAAACCAATTACCCTCTTCGAAAATCAAATTGCCCTATAAATCTAATTCACTTACTCAACTTTCAGATTGCATGCAACTAAAACAACCAGTTCAACTTTTCGAACACACATTCACAACACATACATTTTGCAAACTTTCATCCACAACTGACTGTTTTAGTTTTCAAAAATATCTAAATTGCATAAACAAATCAATTTATAAATACTTAACCTTTTAGCAATTAAAATATCTTAATAATTCTCTTTAATTCCTCAATAAACTTAAAACAACTTTTCCAAATTCAAACATTTCAATTAATAAATAAATCAACATTATGAAAACATAGCAATACAACATGACGTGACAACAACGAAGACATAACAAACAAATGACAAGACATAAAGGTGACAACAAATACTCATTCTTTTTAGAACAATGGTTAATGATAGAGGACAAGTCTATCTCCCTTCAACGATTCCATTGGGCCATGGCATGCTCAAACCTAAAAAGCAAGTGGAGTCGATGCTTGTACCTGAAAGTTGCATCACACTACACGATTAAATGAACATGTATATATATATATATATATATATATATGAAGACACACCGTGAAGAAGACTCGCGACATAGCAGGGCACCCACAAATGAGTACTGCTAAATCATCTCCTTCACCGAACTGACGTAAAACATCGCATTTAACTTAGACCACATCATAATATCGTCATGTATAAAACAGAGCATCATAGATCATCATAATAATATCATCTCATGAAAATAAACATCACATCATAATATAAAGTGTATCATCAACTGAGTTTCACAACCGGTCATGTAAACCATGACATAAAGCATCAAGTAACATAATCTCAAACATCTAACTACTAACAGTAAGTCAAAACAGCTGAAAAGGAAATGTCATCAGGAGGGTCACTACACGCCAAAACACAACAAAACACGAGAAAATGATGACACAACAACATGAAACGAGAAATAGAAGGGAAAAGAAACCTACCTTAAAGCACTCTCAAGGAAAGACTAAAATCCAATAAAGATTTGTTCTGCGACACACTTCTGCAATCAAATCGCTTCTCTTGAAGTTCTTCTAGCTCTATTTAGTTTAAATGCTTTGAATAAACAAGATAATGAGCCAGTTAAACATAATTAGGATTTTAAAATCACCTCACGCGTGTGAGGAGGTTGCAATTATTTCTATTAATGTGTTTGGTCAGAAGCAGAGCGAACAAAGAAAACGAATAGTTAACTCCTGTGAACACGAAAAGTAAGGCGGACACGAACTAGAATCCAGAATAGAAAAAGAAAACTTTTACCAAGTTTCCTAGCTAGTTCCAGTTCCACTTTCAGTTTCGGTCCCGCAAAAAGAACAAGCAAGCAAGGGCAATGGGGGTTCAGATTAAACCAAGACCAGACCAGAAACTTTTTACAAAGTTTTAGGTTTGGTTCTGTCTCTAGTTCTGATCCTGAAAAAACAATAAGAAATGACAAGAACAACAAGCACGATGGGAAGCGAGACCAAAACAAAAACCGAACCCAGCCCAAACACCGACAAAAACAACAAACAAAAAGAAAATAAGCGGAGTCGGAATCGAAACGGGAGCAGAACTTGGAATTTTGAGAAAGTTTTAGTTCAGGTCCAATTCCGGTTTTGGTTCTGCTCGGACAAAAACAAAATAGAAGGGAAATGACAAACAACTCAAGGGAGAAACAGACCCGAGAGCGCAAAACAGACCAACAAACCACGAAAAGGAGCAAGGAAGAAAGGTGGACTTGGACCCGAAACCAAATCGGAACTAGAACTTTTTATAAAGTTCCAAGTTTCGATTCCATCCCGACTCCAGTTCTGGTAGACAAAAAGAAACTGAGGACTTAGGAGTAAAACATACAACTCCTAAGACCCAAACAAAACCAAAGAACAAAACAAAAAAGAAGGGGAACCCATTTTGTTCCAAAATAAAATGGGGTGGTTATGCAAGGCATAACAGGATGGACAAGTAGGGAGAGGTAATAGAGAGATGTGATAGTGAGAAGTAGAGAGGTAAGGAGGAAGGTAGAGAGATTGAGAGATGGGAGGAAGGGAGGGAGAGAGAGATATATAGGTATAGGTTATATAGAGAGAAGTAGAGAGCAAAGGTTGGTGGAAGGGGGAGAGAGAGACAAAGACAGAGACAGACAGAGGGAAGGGGGGAGGGAGAGTGAAAGAGGTATAGAGGGATAGGTAGGTAGAGAGAAGTAGAGAGGGAAGGAGAGATGGAGAGAGAGGTAGGTAGAGAGAGGAAGGGGGGATAAAGAGAAGTATAGAGGTAAGGAGAGTGATGTAGGTCAACAATTGAGAAACCTATGGGTTTGTCAATTGTTGCAACCTTGGCTTCACAAAATCAAAACTATAATGCAATATTAAAATAAACCACCAACACAATATTTTTTTATTTAAAAATAAATAAATATTGGAGCTTTACAAATCTGATAAATCAAGCATGTTATCTCATTTTGAAAGATTCATCTACAACAACAAGCATCTACAAGAAAAACTCAAAGCCTTTATGCAAACTTCTACAAGCAAGATTCTGGAAAACACCAAAAATTAGCTTCAACTCATTAAAAATGCAATCCATAGGCAAAAAAACATCTTATCAAATTCCTAGACATGGAGAATTGGGTGCCCAACATTTTCCATCTTTCTGCTTTCTTTTCCTACCTTCTTTCTCTATTTGTCACTGAAAAAACCTCTCTCAATCTAGGCATTGGAACTTCTCTTCCCAAAACTATCAATCTACAACCCTCTCCACTCTCTTTTGGGTGTGGGAATCATGCATTTACCCTCTTGATTGTTTTTCTTGGAAATTTTGGATTATTTTCCCAATTTGACACCCACTAGCTTCTTCCTACACCTCCACTCCCAAGCACCAAGCACTACCTAGCAAACATTTATTCATATTATTTTATTTGATCATGAGAGTTAAAAAACAATAAAAAAATCATTCTCCCATCCTAGGCATGGGACTTTGTTTCCTAGGTGTAATTTTGATTTTACACCAAATACATTAACATTGCATTTGAATTTCATGCCAAACAACAGTATATGGAAAGGGGTCCCATTTGGAAGAGTTGTAGAAAGGAAGAAGGAGAAATTTCATTAGCCTGTAAGACCAACAACACACCAAAATTGAAAAAAGATAAAATAAAATCAAGTTTTTTTGGTTGTGTAGGATTTCTCTTCACCCTTGATGCTCCTACAACAAACACCCGGGGTAAGAAATAATGTTTCATGAGTGTGAGCTCATCAACATTTATTTGGGTTTGGAATTCCAATCTTGAGAAGCTCAGGGACAGCCACCCATGTTTCCTCCTCCATATTCTTCCCTCTCCATTTAATCAAATACTCCTTATATTCTTTCCTCTTATTCTTCTTACCAATCTTGAATCAACAACCTCATCTATTTCTTCACACTACTTTTTTAGAAGTTGTTGATTCCAATTTTGTAAATCTAAAACATCACTCTTCTTTTCATGTGTTTCATCACCATTAAAATGATAAAGATCAAATACATTGAAAATGGGTGAAATATCTATTCCTAGAGGAAAATATATTTCATATGCATTAGCTGAAAATTTCTTGACTATCTTGCATGGTCCAATCTTTTTGCATTTCAGCTTGTTGTAGGTGCCTTGAGGAAAGATCCCCTTTTTTAGGTGTGTTAAACCCAACTCTCCCACTTCAAACTCATGTTCACTTCTTTTCAAATTAGCATGAGATTTGTACTTATTTGTAATCGACTCCAACTACTCCTTAACCTCTTTGTGCAACTCATGTATATAGTCAACATAATCCTCTGATGTTGCACTTTCCCTTCCAAAATCTATATTATCTCTTAACTCATGAACAAATTTGGGACTATAGCCATAGACAATTTGAAAAGGACTCTTGTGCTTCTATTGATGGAGATATTGTAAGCAAATTCAGCTTGTGCAAGTATCACATCCCACTATTTTAGTTTCCTATCTATCAAGCATCTCAACAAATTCCCAAGACTTCTATTGACCACCTCCATTTTCCCATCTGTTTTGGGGTGATAGGTTGAGCAATAAGTTAAATGTGTGCCCAATTTTTTCCATAATGTCCTCCAGAAATTCCTAACAAACTTAGTATCTCTATCTGAAATAATACTTATTGGAAAACCATGCAACCTTACAACCTCCTTGAAAAGTAAATTGGAAACATGTGATGCATCACTTGATTTCTTTCCAGGAACAAAATGAGCCATCTTTGAAAATCTATCAACCACAACAAAATAGGATCATTACCTTTTTAGGTTTTTGGCAGCCAAAGAACAAGATCCATACTCACTTCTTCCCATGGTTTATCCGAAATTGGTTAAGGCTGGTATAACCCCATGTTTTGACTAGTTCCTTTGGCATGTTGACATATTGAGCATCTTTGAATCATTATTTTCACGTCCTTACCCATGCTTGTCCAATAATAAGTTTCACTTAGCTTCCCCAAATTTTTATACACTCCAAAATTTCCACCAAGTCCTCCACCATGTTTTTCTCAAATCAAGTTCTCTCTCATTGATCTCATTGGTATGCACAATCGTTGCCATTTGAACAATAACTCCTCTTGAATAAAATAATCCAGCCACTTGGTTCTATTAATCTCTATTGGAAACTTAAAATCTTCCCATTCTTCACTAAAATCAAGATCTTTTTCATACAAATATTTCATCAAATCAAAACCCATGACATTCACTTGCATTTTATGACAAATCTTTCTAGGTGATGGTAATTCTAGGATTTCCTTAACCTTTTCCGGACCCATCTATAAGCCTTCCTTTGATATTATAAACCCAAAATATACTAGCTCCTCCTTCATAAAGACACATTTCTTAAGATTGACCAGCAACCTTTCCTCTCTTAACCTTTGCAAAACAACCCTGACATGTTCTAAATGTTCATCATTTTCTTTGCTAAAAACCAAGATTTCATTTAAATAGACAATTATAAACTTACCAAGAAATGGTTTGAGCACCTCATGAATGTTCTTGGGGAATTTTTGAGTCCAAATTGCATAACCAACAACTCATATAACGCCTCCTTTGTCTTGAATGCAATATTCCATTCATCTCCTTCTCTAATCCTTATTTGATGGTATCCGCTCTTCAAATCAATTTTGGTGAAGTATTTTGCTCCACTCAAGCAATCCATCAAATCATCCATATGAGGAAAAATGCATCTATAGTTGATTTTAATCTTGTTAATGGCTTTGGAATCCATGGACATACACCATTCTCCATCCTTTTTGGGTGCCAAAACTGTCAGTATTGCATAAGGGCTCAAGCTCTCTCTTATTAAGCCTTTATCCAACAATCCTTCCACTCGTTTATTTATCTCTTCATTCTCTTTCAGGCTCATTCTATATGCTTCCTTGTTTGGTAAGCTTGCTTTCAGTATCAAATCCATGAAATGACTTACACTTCTAATTGGTGGGAGTCCATCTGAAAGATCCTTCATCAAAATATCATATTTTTTCAATATTTTCTTGATTTCTCTAAGCATTTCCTATTCTTCGCTTGCTATCCCAACTTGTTGTGGTCTAGAAACCAAAGAATAATATAGTTCGTCTTCCTTTAACTCCTTCAAAATTGGTTTACTAGTGATTATGCATACCTTGGTATCATTGTCCACTTCATTTTGCTTCTTTTTTAGTGGGTCCATGACATACTTTTTCTTGTCCTTTGTGATTGTGTAAGTGTTTGCTTCACCATCATGTATTGCCTTATGATCATATTTCCATGGTCTACCCAATAGGATGTGGCATGCATCCATTGGCATCACATCACATAATATCTCATCCTTATATTTACCAATCTAAAAATTTACCCAGCATTGCTCACTCACCAAAAGATTTCCTTTTTGTAACCAAGTGACTCGATAAGGATTTGGGTGCTTCATTATTTCTAACTTTAGTTTCTCCACCATCTCTTGGGACACCAAATTATCTATGCTCCCATTTTCCACTATTATGGTGTAAAATTTTCTTGGGATTTACAAACCATTTTAAATAGGCTCCTCCTTTATGTTGGTTCTTGTGGCTCCTTCTCTGGTTTTAAAAGCACTCTTTTTAGCATAAGTACTTTGCCATCTTCTGGGCCTACTGGTTTTGTATCATTTTCAACTTTAGTATTATATTCTCTTCTAGTGTTTATGTTTCCCACATATTGTATTTCAGGGCACTCAAAGGCTCGGTGAACCACTTCTCCACAATTGAAACACAGTCCTTAAAATTCCCCTCCTTTGCCATATTCTCCTCTCCCTCTCAAAGTTCACCTCCTCCTCTAGAAAACTCGCTTCTTCCTCTTGTATTTGTTCCATGATTTGTTTGTGACCAGCTTGCTTCTTCCTCCTTTATTGGCTGCCCTCTTCCACTATTTGCTTGCCCTTTACCTCGTGGAGGTTTTCCTCTTCCTCTAAAGCTTCATTTCTATCTTCTTGCTAACTTCTCCTCTACTTTCAATGCATATTGATAGGCCTCTTCCACTGTACTTATCAATACCATGCTAAGTTCATCCTGGATATTGATCCTCAAACCATTTACATATCTCGCTACTTGCTCCTAATCATCCTCAACATGCCCATCACATATGCTCAATCTATAGAATTCCTCTATGTATTCTATGACACTCAAATCCTTTTATTTAAGGCTTTGTAACCTTTTGATTAGCCTGATGTGATAGTCCACATGCAAGAATTTTGTTTTCAATCTTGCAACCATTTTTTCCCATGATTTTATCTTCTCCTTACCCTTCCTTTGTTTTTCAATTTGCACTTGATCCCACCATAGGGATATGTGTGTTGAATGCACAAGATAATTGAGAGGGGGGTGAATCATTTGTACATTAAAACATCAAAAAACCTCATTAATATTTAGATTTGTATTAGCCTCTTAAACCATAAAACCTTTATCATGTATTAGCAGAATGTAAACATGAGAAAAAGTAATGCAAACACATCCAAACACATGAAAACACCAAATTTATGTGGAAAACCCAAGAAGGGAAAAACCATGGTGAGGATTATCTCACAATATAAATTAATTCTAACACCGAATACGATAGGCTCACTGTCGTAGGGATCACTGCCCAAAAGAAAGAAGGGTTCACTATCAATGACTCACTGCCTAATTATAGAAAGAAGAAAGAAAATTGTTACAATGAGAAATCTATCTCAATGCAACATAAAAATCCATCATATCATCACCAACACCTTCACAACCTTTCTGAAGATTGTAGACACCTTCCGCTCAATGTTTCCAGTGGTTTAATTACATTAAAGCTCACACTACATTTCACAAATTCACACTTCACAACTCTGCTCCTTGTGTCACACACCTAAGACCTTTCACATGCTTCTTCCATCAACACAACACTCATTTATACCATCTTCAACCTTGAAAAAAATATCCAAGGTCAACTATGCACCTCAACCATGCAAATTCAAATTAGGTCGACACCAAAGCATTCTCACAGTGGAAAGGAATGAAGGTATACCACATCACACCTCAACTCACACCTAAATACACATATACACGTCACTCCACACTATCACAAACATCAGAGAAAATCCAAAATTAGTGTAGACACCCAAGGTCAATTGAACCCATGTAAACACCATCAAAATTTTAAGTACACACTTCCTTTGATCAAATATGACTTGCAGACAACATACATCACTTGAACACAATCTAGAATATTCCATAAACACCCTAAAATCCAACAAATTCCTTCACAATAACTTTCACCTGAAGAACATACTCATCCTATACAACTAGTTAACCTTCCACACACTGTAACTCAAGAAACCCACTTGAGGAGCACCAAACAATAAACAAATTCAACTAAAGATAGATATGAGCAATATGATCATACCCTCAGATCTACAAGACCTACAACCAAACTACAAAGAAATGTAGAGAAAAACCATTTCTCCTAGATAACATTGCAATACACAATGCACACATTGGTGAACACGACTTTCTCTGCATAATGATCCAAAATAAGAAGCTCTGGATATAACACCTCTGATCAACATATCCAAACCTCACAAGTAGATCTTCAACCTAGAAGAAATGTGGAGCAACACCAAAGCACTACTCTGTAACATAAAACACCTCTCAACCACACTATATCCTCTTTTATTTAAATTTTCTCAAAAGCACTCGAAAACCAAGCACCACAAACACATTCTCATCATCTGCAACACTTCTTCACTACTACACAACAACTCATGATTATCAAATCAACACCAAAGGTTAACACCAATGACACTACTAATGACAACATAATGCAACTAATCAAAGCATCACCAAGGTTAACATAACCTTCCAACAATCTCCTTATGTATATGTTGACATCAATGCAACAACATAGATCTGTTGACATCAATGACAATGTACAAATTTCTCATGCTTGCAACAATCTCCCCCTTTGTCATTGATGGCAACACATGGTCTAAAAAGCCACCAACAACTCTAATCACCAACACACTTCTCCATACCAACTCTTTTTCTTGATCCTTTCACTTTACTCTTCCTTTTTAGATTTTCTCATTTTTCACATTACACTCCCCCCCTTTGAAATAAATGGTAAAGGATGGCATATTGAAATTAAACATACTTGTAATTTCTCACCACTACTCTACAAATTTATTTTCCTTCATTGCTTAGCATACTCCCCCTCAGGAGTACACAACATATTGCACCAATTAGCAACTACTGCACATATCCTAACAAATGACAACACTTACTCCCCCCTAACTGCAATAATGCCACAACCTACTATTTCAAGTATGAAGGTGTTGTCATTGATTTCAACAAGCCTATATTGTCATTGGTGTCAATTGTGCAGTGGTTGAGAGAAATTATTGAAGGGGATATTGTTGTAAGTGACAAAGAGGTGTTCTGGTTTTTCTCTGCATTTCTTCTAGGTTGAAGATTTGCTTGTGTGGTTTAGATATATTGGTTACAAGTGTTCAATATGCTATATTTAGAATTTGTGGTGATGGATTATTGTATAGAAGTTGTGTTCACTAGTGTGTGAACCATTATAGAGGTGTCTGGGAGAAATGTTTTAGCTCCACGTTTCTCTACAGTTATGCTTCAGGTCTTATTATTCTGAAGGAGAGTTGATTGTGTCAATCTCTTGCTTCTATCAAGAGTCATGGTTTGGTGTTCCAGAAGATGGTCTTTCGAGTTGCAGAGTATTATAGTATGTGTGGTAGAGTGGTTTGGATGTACTATGCTTGTACATTCTTCAGGTGAAATTTTTTGTGAAGGATTTTGTTGATTGTTAGGGTTTTTTTGGATTGTTTTTAGGTGAAGTTTGTCATCCAAAAGTTATGGATTGATCTAAGGAAGTGTGTACTTAAAATTTTAATGGTGTTTTCATGGGTAACGATCAACTTGGTGTTTAAACTACATGTGAAGCAACTTCAAAGTTTGTGGAAGCGTCTTCAAAGTTTGTGGAAGCATATTGAGGTGTGTTAGGATAGATTTGGGTCCTAGCTAAGGATTTGTGTGGTTTGTCTTCATTCCTATCCACCGCGAGAATGCTTAGTAGTGACCTATTTTGAATTTGTAAGTGTGAGGTGTGTGTAGCTAACATGAAGATTTTTTTCAAGTCGTGGATGGTATAAATACAAGGTGAGATGAGGTGTGTCAATGTGTTGAGTGGTGTGATGTGAAATTTAGAGTAGTGATGTGTAGAGATGTGAAATGCAGCGTGAGCTATAATGCAAGATTGTTGAAGGCACTAAGCTGAAGGTGTCTTGATCTTTTGAGAGTTGCGAAGGTGTTAGAGATATTGTGGTGGATATTTTGTTGCATTGAGATCATGTTCTTTATGTAACATTCCTTCTTTCCTCTTTTCATTTTGGCAGTGAGCCTTTCTGGATAGTGTGTCATATTCTAGTAGTGAGCCTTTGTATCGGTTTTTCAATTACTTATATTGTGAGCTAATCCTCACCATGAATTTTCCCTTCTTGGGTTTTCCACATAAATCTAGTGTTCTCTTGTGCATGGTATTTAATTTGTTTAATTTTTTGTTATTTATTTTTCATATTAATTCATCATAATAGATTAAGGTTTTAATGAATGCATGTGGATTTGAATACTAATGAGGGTTTGGATGTTTTGATAAGATACAACTGATTCACCCCTACTTATTTGTCTTGTTCATTCAACAATTGGTATCAGAGTGAGGTTCCTTGGAGAAAATCTTAACTGCTTGAGGTAGATCTAGGATGGTGAACAAGAAGATCCCTATGTTTGATGGAACAAACTATGCATTATGGAAGGTTAACATGAAATTCTATCTAGTTTATCTTGGATTTGATGCCTTTCAGGTTGTGAAGACTCCATCTACTCTACCTAAAAATGGATCGAGCACAAGTGATGAGATCAAGGCCTATGAAACAAATGGTAAAGCAAGGTTTGTTCTTTTGAGTAGTCTTGCAAATTATGAATTAGTGAAGTGATGGATTTGAAAACTACTAAAGAAGTTTGGGATAAGCTAGAAAGTATTTGTGAAGGAGATGATAAGGTTAAACAATCTAAGATGCAGAATCTAAACACACAATTTGAGAAATTGTGAATGTTTGAAGATGAAACAATTATAAGTTACATGCAAAGAGTTGATGAACTTGTTAGTGCAATGAGAGGTCTTGGTGCAAAATTCAAAGAACTAAAAGTGGTAAAGAAAATTCTCAGAACTCTTCCTGATTCTTATGGTCAAATATTTTTTGCTATTGAGGAAGTTGCACATTTTAATACTTACACTAGAGATCAGTTGTTTGGCACACTAACTACATTTGAAATGAGAAAATTTGGTATGAATAATGGTGCTACAGTGGAGACTACTTTCAAGGTTGGAAAATAAATAAAAAATGAATATTCAGATGGAGATGATCTTGATGATGTGGAAGCTAACTTTTTAAGAAGGATGAAAAAGGGCACCGGTAAGTACAAGGGTAAATTGCCTTTCAAATGTTTTAGTAGTGGAAATATAGGTCACTATGGTTCAAGATGTCCAAACAGAGCTATGAGAAATAAGAATAAGGAAAACAAAGGTAAGATGATCAAGAAAATATATTATGTTAGAGAATATGCTAATATTTCTAATGATGAATCTGATTATGGAGATGATAATGATGATGAATGCTTGTTCTTAGCTTTAAACTATGAATCTATTTCTACTAACTCTGAAAGACGTGTGAAGGAATGCACTTCAAAGAAAAAGAATAAGATTGAAGGTACTTTGGTATCTACTTTTCATGCTAGGTAGGATAAGAACTATTAGGTTATTGACAGAGGTTGCTCGAATCACATGATCAGAGACAAAAGTAAGTTTGTTAAACTTGAAAAGTATGATGGAGGACTTGTTATATTTGGAGATGATTTAGGTGCTAATATTTGTGGAATAGGTTCAATTATTTTTTATGGCAAGCATAATATTGAATATGTTTACTATGTTAAAGGTTTAAGGAATAACCTATTGAGTGTTGGAAAAATGTGTAGCAAAGAGTAGAATTTTATGTTTCAAGACGATGGATGTGACATCAGAAAGGGGCTCGAAACTGTGATTGCTATTGGAAAGAGGAAAGATGGAAATATCTATCAACTCAAGGATGGTGATGGTCATTGTTTTATGACTCAAATTAATGATAGCTAGTTATGGTATAGTAGGATGTTTCACATCAATTTTGATAACCTAGTAAAAATCAGTTCAGTTCAAGCAGTGACAAATCTTCCAAGAATTACAAAGCCTATCAATGTTGTTTGTGGAGATCATCAATTTGGAAAAAAAAAGTGGTTTCAAGGGAAAAGAACAATCTTCTACCATATTGTGGGCATTGGTGCATACAGACCTTTGTGGTTCTACAAGAGTGAAAATTCTTCAAGGTGATAGGTATTTCATGCTTTTGATTGATGATTATTCTAGAATGACATGGGTTACTTTTCTATATAGAGAAAATTTTGAATCCCTAGATATATTCAAAGCATTTAAAGGTATGCTTGAGAATGAAATGGATTTGAAGATCAAATGTTTGAGGTTTGAAAGAGGTGGAGATTTCACCTCCAATGAATCAAACATGTTTTATGAGAATCATAGAATATAAAGGCACTTGTCTGCCCCTAGGACTCCTCAAAAAAATGGAGTGGTGGAAAGGAAAAATAGGACTATTTAAGAGCTGCAAGGACTATGATGAAAGAAGCTAACCTACTTGAAGTCTACTGCAGAGAAGAAATTCATGCTACTGTTTACATACTTAACAAAGTACAAGCAAAAGGAAATAGCACAAAGACTCCCTATGATTTGTGGTATGTGAAAATCCCTACTGTCAAGTACTTCAGAGTGTTAAAAACCAAATTTCTTTATCAAAAGAGATGATGAAAACTTAGGAAAGTTTGATGTAAGGTCTGATGAAGGTATCTTCCTTGGATATTCTACTAAAATCAATGCTTACAAAAGTTACAACAAAACGCTAAGAAGGATTATTAAGAGTGCAAGTGTTAAAGTTGATGAAAGTTTGCAAAATTCAGTTGTTGATATGTAATTAAAGGTTTACAAAATAACTTGCACTTAACCTTAATCACAAATTTTCCCGATCACAAACAAAATTGTGTGGTTATTTTATTTAATCGTTGAAATTATAGAATTGAGTTCACTTAACTCTTTGCACAAATTAATGTAACAGTAACTAATTACTTAAATTTTGTAATTAAAATTCAAATAAGGAATTAAAACTAAAAAGAATAAGAGAGAGAATAGAGATACAATAATGAATTTGTTAATGAAGCTCACCCATATGTTTAGGCTACGTCTCTGGGTTTGCTTCTCAATGTAGGACTGCTTTATTAATGATGCCAAGCTTTAATTGCCTTTATCCATCATCCAAGCTTTAGACCTGCATTACAAATTCTCTCACAATCTCCTCTCAACTCCCAAAGACACGATAGGCTTCAAATGCCTTAAAATCCAAATTAGACTAAATGAATATAAATTACAAACATCTTTGCATACATTAGTCTCCCACCTTCTCTTGCCTAATTTCCTCCCAAAAAGAAATTGATTGCCTTCACAAGAGAAAAATATCCCCCTTAAATACTATTTCCCATACTATTATGGGGTTAAAAGAATAATATTTTAAAAAATAGCCTAAATCACCTATTCTAAGCCCCTTTAGATTTAAAATCAAATAAAAATCTTTTAAAACCCTTTTAAAGTTTTCAGGCTTAATAATTTTTAATATTTCAATGGCTCTCGTATAATGGAGCCCTTTAAAATCTCTTTAAAATCTTCTAAAACCGAGCTTATTTAAATTATTATGGTTTTAAAACATCTTAGATTCACTTTAAATAGAATAATATGTCAAAATATCTTGCAAATCTTGCATAGTGTGTTGGTTGGGTTCCCATATAGCATGGGGGAGGTTGGGGGTTCAAACAACCCAACCCCCTATTTTTAGATTTACCTTTATTTATTGTATAAATAAAATTGTCGCCCAATATATCCTAGAGAAGTCCGTGTGGTGTAGTGGTTAGGAGGAAGGAGGTGAGTGGTTGGGGGTTTGAATCCCCCAACCCACATTTTTGAACAAACTTTCTGAACCATCCGCCTGGTGGAGTCCACGTGGCACCTAGCCATTGGGCCATGTGGCAAACACGTTTCAAGTCATGATTCACCAACCGATGCCACCTCATTGCTTATTCATCCATTTTAGTTGGACATGTAGCACCATCTGGCTGGTCCACATTAGCATGATGATGTCATCATTGTCGCTTGGCCAACCTTTTTCTATGCAACTTTGACAGGCCATATCTTGCTCATGCGGACTCCGTTTGATGCGATTCAACTAGTGTCAAAATTGTCTCGACAAGCACTTTGACTTGGCACTGTTTTTGTCTAATTTGGAGATGATAATATTTTTAACCATGAGTCAACATCTAGAATCTCTAACCCCGCTAAAATTTGAAAAAGCATAAAATTTACGTGCGGTATCCTTTTGACACGATTCAAGTTTTATCAGGATCGTGTCAGTGAGCTCTATCCAATGATGTTGGTTTTTTCAAATTCTAATATTGTGAAATTTTGAGGTCTTCTGGATCCTCTTGGATCATTCCTCCCAATTGAGAAGATTTTGACCACCAAAAGTCTATTTTTATGTAGAATTGAAGTGAAGGTGTTGTTGCCTCACTTGCCCAGTATCATATGTCCACCTTGCTAGAATTCTTGTCATCTGACCCATCACAAATAAGATGAAAAATAAGATAGCATTGTTGATACAATTAATTGTATACTCATCAATATTCATTTTTGCATCCACCATACACATAGAACTAATTAGTAGAATAGAAAGCAACAATACTGAATAAACTGATGTGAAAGAAAAAGTATCATCGTGTTGGATCTCTTGAAGATGAACTTTATCAGAAAATGAATCATTCAAACCCTCCTTTACCACCTTTGGTTGAAGGCTTAAATGTGTTGGTGATTGATCCTCACATTGTGTTGTCTGTGACATCTTATCATGATTATAATCTTCATGCTTAATATTACTAGTTGTTACAGAAATGAGGGTTAAAGTATTTCTTGCATTTACAATCATCTTCAAATGTCCTGTGTTTACAACATATCTATCATTCTTCATGCGATGAGCTTTCACAATGAATTCAATTCCATCCTTAAACAAATGATACATGTCATGTTCCCTGTAAAAAATGGCCTTTCTGTCATACAAGTAAGGACTTCCTAAAACCATCCCACATTGTCTAGACACATGTAAACGAGCATTATCATGCACCCAACCCAATGGATATGGTATTGGATGAGGTGTTTTTTTTAATCCCAATTGCTTAACAACTTGTTCAGAGATTAAGTTCACTTGTGATCCACTATCTTTGAGTGTATCAATTTTTCTTTGTTTTACAATAGTCCTTATATGAAACAATTTGTTCCTTTTACTTTCAATAGGGATCTCATTAAACTTTAAAGAAGCATGGGAACTACTACTAGCAATAGGAATGATACCTTTTATACCCACAACTGTCATCTTGGTTTCATCATCGGAACCCGATTCGAGGTCTTGCATGATAGTTGCGGTATTTTTCTTACCCTTTCGATCCTTGAACCACTTTGGTTTATGATCAAGTTGTGATTTCCAACATTTTGCATCATCATGCCCTTTCTTTTTGTAATGTGAGCAATAAGGCTTTTCCTCCTCTTTCTTCACGAAAGTTGTCTGCTACATTTCCTTCTTCCTTTGCTTCCTTTTTGCTTACCGGATTCCATTAAGAAACTATCATGGCTATTCTTCATGCCTATTTCAAGATGAATGGCTTGCACACTAAATTTTTCAAGGTTAGTTGGATTGAACATAAGTATTGTATGCCTCAAATTTTCATGTAATCCACCTATATACTTTAACAAAGTTTCTTGCATGTATAATGGAATGCCCAAAATTAAAGCTCTTTTCCTATATTCAAATGTATATTCTTGTACACTTTGTCCTTTCTCTTGCCTTAATGATTGACAATTCATTACTGCTTGTTGCATGTGACCTAATGGATAAAATTGTTTCTTAAGTGCAGCTATAAACTCAAACCAAGAAGAAATAATTTTACCATATAAACTAAGATCTTCTTGAGTTTTTCTCTCCCACCAGATTAAGGTTGTGCCTCCCAGGCGAAGAGTGGCTAAATAGATCTTTGAAGTATCATTAGTAAAATTTTGAATCTTGCAATAAACTTCAATCTACTTTATCCAATTATTAAGTTTCTCTACATCCAGTTCTCCATCATAAGTTGGAAATTCAAATTTAACATCAAGCTTTAACAAAGGTGTATTAGATTCAGTTTGCACAAGTTGTTTCTTCTTTGAAGAGGAAGTAGACGAAGAAGATGAAGAAGACGAAGATGGAGACAGAGGTTTAGGAGGGTCACTACCACCTCCTACTCCTTTACCTTCATCATCTTTTGAAGACAATTCACCTTTCTCCTTCTTCTTTTTGTTCTTGTACAACTCTTCCACCACCATCTTCATGTCTAGGAATGCTTTGCAAAATTGTTCTTCATTCTCAAAGATTTCAAGACTAGGAGATTTTCCTTCTTCCGACTGTGTCATGGTTTGTCTTCGATTAACTCGCCTACATCCAATCTCTGGATTAATCTCTTCAAGTGCACCTTCTCCTCGCTTTAATTTCAACCTGGTTAACATCCACCACTTGCAATTTTTTTCCTGTTAAACTACTATGATACCAAACTTGATTTGTAATTAAAGGTTTAGTGCAAGTTATTTTGTAAACCTTTAATTATAGATCATTAGAAGAGATGATGAAAACTTAGTAAATTTTGATGTAAGGTCTGATGAAGGTATCTTCCTTGGATATTCTTCTAAAACCAAACTTACAGATGTTACAACAAAAGGCTAAGAAGGATTATTGAGAGTGCAAGTGTTAAAGTTGATGAAAATTTGCAAAATTCAGTTGTGATAGATGGATATGAGTTAGATTAGCTTGCTTGTGGAGAAAAAGAAGAAGAAAAAGCTAAAGAAAAAGAAGTGTGGAATGATGAGGAAGATGTTCTAGAAAATACCCCTAGAACCCCTAAGTATGTGTGGAGAAATCATTCTGAAGAACAAATCATTGGAGACAAAAGAAAAGGTGTGTTGACAAGAAGAATAGCTACTGAAACAAAGGTAAATTTGTGTTTACTTTCTAAAGTTGAACCTAAAACAGTGAATGAGGCATGCAAAGATTAGTATTGGATATAGGGAATGGAAGAAGAACTTATGTAGATTGAGAAGAATCGGACTTGGGAACTTTCCCCAAGACCTTCAAACAAAAACATAATTGGATTAGTGAGTATTTAGAAATAAGTCGAATGAGAATGGATAAGTAGTAAGAAACAAGGCAAGGCTTGTGTGTAAAGGATATGCACAAGTTGAAGGAACTAACTTTGAGGAGACATTTTCTCTAGTGGCTAGAATGGAAGCAATTATGATGTTTTTAGATTTTGCAGCACATAAAGATTTCAAAGTTTATCAAATGGATGTGAATTTTTCTTTCTTGAATGGAGAGTTGGAAGAGGAAGTATACATGGAATGACCGGAAGGATTTCAATTGTTAGATAAACCTAATATGGTTTGCAGATTGAAGAACGCATTGTATGGGTTGAAGCAAGCTCCCAGAGCTTGGTATGCAAGGTTGGAAAAATATTTGATACATCAAGGATTCAATAAAGGAACCACAAACAGTAATCTTTACAATTGAAAAAGATCAAATCTTAATTGTAGTAGTGTATGTTGATGACATAATTTTTGGAGGTAATGAAGCTATGTGAAAGAATTTTGCAGAAGAGATGCAAAAATATTTTGAGATGTCTATGTTTGGGGAGATGAATTTCTTCCTTGAGCTACAAATCAATCAAAAAGATAAAGGCATATTCATTTCACATTCAAAGTATGTCAAAGAGATGTTGAAGAAGTTTGGAATGGAAGATTCCAAACCGGTACGTACTCCTATAGTTACTGGTTGCAAACTGAGTAAGGATGATGAATCACCTAAAGTTGATTAGAGAAAACATAGATCTATGATTGGTGGATTGCTATATCTAATTGTTACTAGACCGAATATCATGCATGTAGTTTGTCTTGTGGTTAGATTTCAAGAAGATCCTAAAGAGTCACATGTTGCGGCAGTGAAGAGGATATTCAAATACCTAAAGGGCACTTTAGATTATGGCTTATGGTATCCTAAAGATATTGATTTCACATTGAGTGCTTACATAGATGTAGGTTGGGTTGGTTGTGTGAGTGATAGGAAAATACTACAAGTGGTGGTGCATTCTTTCTTGGATGCAGATTGGTATCATGGCTAAGTAAGAAGCAAGATTTAATTTCCTTACCTACTATAGAGTCTAAGTATATTGCAGTAGCATCTTGCTTCACACAATTGTTGTGGATGAGACAAACATTGAAGGATATCAGAGTGGTGTATGAGACAAACATTTAACTATCTCCGAGAGAAGTTAGGGGTCATTTTCCCTCCTTCTCTAAACTAGATGCATATGGAGATGCATCAGTCCAGTGGATCTATGGATTCATTCTTTTTCTAGATTTGTGTTGGTGGCTACCTCTCAGGGGGAGTAGGTAGTGACATTGTTGCAGTATGGAGTGAGTGATGTCATTTTTCAAAGTTTTCTGATTTGGTACCCATTGGTGTGTACTCCTAAGGGGGAGTATTCAAATTATTAAAAGCATGTTGTAGAACAGTAGTAAGTATCCTTGTTCAATGTTAAAGGGGGGAACAATACAAAACATTTTATCCTTATCCATTAATGCTAAAGGGGGAGAGAGAATCGTGTCAAAAAAGGAACAAATTGATAGAGGAGAAAGAGAGTCAGTTGATAAGAGAAGCATGTGAAAAATAATAAGTTGAAAGGAGGAGAGATAAATGTTGTGTAAGTTGTCTAGTCAACAAAAATAAAGGAGAGTTGTCTTTGATGGTTTTTCGCATCTTGTGTTGCCATCAATGACAAAGGGGTTATTTTTGCAAGTATGAAGGTTTTGTCATTGATGTCAACAAGCCTGTGTTGTCATTGGCATGAATTGTGCAGTGGTCAAGAGAATTTATTAAAGGGGAGATTACTGCAAGTGATAGAGAGGTTTTCTAGTTTTGCTTCACATTTCTTCTAGGTTGAAGATCTACTTGTGTGGTTCAGATATATTGGTTACAAGTGTTCAAAGATGCTATATTTAGAATTTGTGGTGAAGGATCATTGTACAGAAGTTGTGTTCACCAGTGTGTGAACTGTGCATTATAGAGGTGTCTGGGAGAAATGTTTTAGCTCCGAATTTCTCCACAGTTATCCTTCAGGTCTTGCGATTCTGAAGGAGAGTTGATTATGTTAGTATCTTACTTCTATCAAGAGGATTCATGGTTTAGTGTTCTGGAAGATGGTCTTCTGAGTTGTAGAGTATTACAAGATGTGTGGCAGAGTGGTCTGGATGTATTGGGCTTGCACATTCTTTAGATGAAATTTGTCACGAAGGAGTTTGTTGATTGCCAGGGTGTTTTTGGATCGTTTCCAAGTGAAATTTGTTGTCTGAAATCTATGGATTGATCTAAGGAAGCATGTACTTAAAATTTTATTGGTGTTTTCACTAAAAACAATCGACCTAGTGTTTACACTACATGTGAAGGATCTTCAAAGTTTTTGGAAGTGTATTGAGGTGTCTTAGGATAGATTTGGGTCCTATCTAAGGATTTGCGTGGTTCGTCTTCATTCCTATCCACCGTAGGAATGCTTAGTGGTGACCTATTTTGAATTTGTAAGTGTGAGGTGTGTGTAGCCAACTTGAAGATGTTTTTCAAGTCGTGGATATTATAAATACAAGGTGAGATGATGTGTGTCGATGTGTTGAGTGGTGTGATGAAAAATTCAAAGTAGTGAAGTGCAAAGATGCGAAATGTAGTGTGAGCTATAATGCAAGATTGTTGAAGGCAATGAGCTTAAGGTGTCTTGATCTTTTAACAGCTATGAAGGTGTTAGAGCTATTGTGGTGGATTTTTTGTTGCATTGAGATCATGTTCTTTGTGTAACATTCCTTCTTCTTTCTTCTTTTCATTTTGGTAGTGAGCCTTGGCTGTGAGCCTTTCTAGACAGTGTTTACTATTCTAGCAATGAGCCTTTGTATTGGTTTTACAATTACTTATATTGTGAGTTAATCCTCATCGTGGTTTTACCCTTTTTGGGTTTTCCACGTAAATATAGTGTTCTCTTGTGCATGGTGTTTAAGTTGTTTAAGTTTTTATTATCTATTTTTCATGTTAATTCATCATAATAGATTAATGGTTTGATGAATGCATGTGGATCTGAATATTAATGAGGTTTTGGATGTTTTAATAAGATACAACTGATTCAACCCCCTCTTAGTTTTCTTATTCATTCAAAACCTACTCCCCTTGAGAGGTCGCCTCCAACATTAATCCAAAATAAAGAATGAATCTTGAAATTCACTGGATTGACGCACATACTTATGCATCTAGTTCAAAAAAGGAGGGGTAGTAACCCCTAACTTCTCCCAGAGATACACAAAATTTTCCTTAGGAATAGCCTTAATGAATATATTAGCAACCTGATCCTTGGTAGGCACATACTCCAGCTTCACCTCATTCTCTGCAACCTTCTCTCTCAAAAAGTGATACTGAATTGAGATATTTTTGTCCTTGAATGCATTACTAGATTATTTGAAATGTTAGTAGCACTTGTATTATCACAAAAAATAGAAATTGGTTCACCATACACAACTCTAATATCCTTCAAGGTTTTCTTCATCCATAACACCCGAGTGTAGCATGATGTTGCAACAATGTATTTTTCTTTTGTAGTAGATAAAGACACTAAATCATGCTTCTTGCTTATCCAAGTTACTAATCTACATCCAAGAAAGAATGTACCACCACTTGTACTTTTTTTGTCATCCACACAACCTACCCAATCTGCATTTATATAAGAACTCAGAGATAAATCAATATCCTTTGGATACCACATGCCATGTTCTGGAGTGCCCTTCAAATATCTAAATATTCTCTTCACTATTGCAACATGTGACTCTCTAAGATCTTGAAATCTAGCCACAAGACAAATTGTATGCATGATATCCGATCTAGTAGCAGTTAGATATAATAGTCCTCTAATCATTGATCTATACTTGCTCTAATTAGCCTTAGGAGATTCATCATTCTTGCTCAACTTGCAACCAGTAATCATAGGAGTACATATTGGTTTAGATTCTTCCATTCCAAACTTCTTTAGTACCTCCTTGACATACTTTGATTCTGAAATGAATATGCCTTTCTATGTCTGATTGATTTGTAGTCCAAGGAAGAAATTCATCTCCCCAAACATAGACATCTCAAACTCTTTCTACATATCTTCTATAAATCTCTTGCACATTGCTTCATTACCTCAAAATATTATGTCATCAACATACACTACTACAATCAATATTTTATCTTTTTCAACCTTAAAGTAAAAATTACTACCTATGGTACCTTTATTGAATCCTTTTTCTAACAAACACTTGTCCAATCTTGCATACCAAGCTTTGGGGGCTTTCTTTAGTCCATATAATCCCTTCTTCAATATGCGAACCATATCCATTTTGTCTAATAATTGAAATCCTTCTAGTTGTTCAATGTATACTTATTCTTCCAATTCTCCATTATAAAATGCAAACTTCACATCCATTTAGTAAACTTTAAAATCCTTATGTGCTGCAAAAGCCAAAACATCCTAATTTCTTCCATTCTTGCCATTGGAGAAAATGTCTCCTCAAAATCCATTCCTTCTACTTGTGAGTAGCCTTTACACACAAACCTTGCTTTTTTTCAAACCACTTCTCCATTCTCATTTAGTTTGTTCCAGAATACCCAATTAGATCCAATCACATTCTTGTTTTCAGGTCTTGGGACAAGTTCCCAAGTTTGATTTTTCTCAATCTACAACAACTCTTTTTTCATATCCTTGATCCAATATTCATCTTTGCATGCTTCAATCATTGTTTTAGGTCCATTTTTAGAAAGAAAACATAGATTCACATGTTCTTCTGTCATAGCATATTTTCTTCTTGTCAACACACCTTTTCTTTTGTCTCTAATGATCTGATCTTCTAAATAATTTTTTTTGTATATGTCATGTGATGATAGTGGAATGTGACATTAGGCTCAAGGCATAAAAGCAACATGCGATGGTTAGTAGAGTATGACATCAAATGGGATAGATGGCAATGTCCCGCTACTTTTCTAGGGACATGGTGGGTCCTTGGTTTAGCCCTATGATGGTACGAAAAAAATGACATGTGTTCTCTAGGACAGGTGACATAATATGGTTGCAACACAAGGTTTATATGCATTGCATTTTTCATTCTTCTGATCACAAAGCAATTTGTGATATGCGATGGGAAGGTGTTAGTGGATTCTAACATAAGCAGGGATAGGTGGAAAGTTCTAGTTGCATTGCATTTAACAATCTTCACACACTATGCAAACTAGTGATATGCAGTCGAAGGAATAGTGGGTTCTTAGTTTATAAAACTACAATGGAGTGATATCTCGATAGGTGGTAATGTATGATTGCATCACCTAGGTTATTCACACCATTGTTGTGAATAACACAGTAGTGAGCAAAGAGTGATAGGAAAAAGGTTTGTGATGAAGACATGGTGGATCCTCTATTCAATCAACAATGGATCGATAAGTTGGACATGTGTTCAGAGAGACAAATGGAAGTTTTTCATTGCATCATAAGGATCCTTTACATTGCAGAAATTATTTTAAAGCCCAAAGCATAAGTGCGATAGGCATAAGATATGTGATGGAGATCTACGACGAGAATTTAAAAGAACCTAATCTAATCGTTGTGTTTTAAAGATGAGAGATTAATCAAATTGTGGCATATGAAGGGTTCGATGGACTGGATTCAAAGTTGAATGTCTACAACAGCTAGAACAGTGTGAATAGTGGAAGCTGCCATGAATCAACACAAAGGATGAATTTAATTTACTCAACCACTCCAACGACCTAATTTTGTTGGAAAAAATATTTGTAGATGGTGGCACGATGACGAAGAGGATCAATAATCAAATATAGATTGATCATGAAAGATATGGCAGTAAATGTGTATCTGATCTAGGGTTTCCAAATTGCTAAAATTAGAAAATGCAAAGAATTTAGACAGAGTGTGCATGGCTCAAGGTATTGAATGTTTTTGATGGTGTGTGTCTCAAGGAGTAGAAGTCTCTTGTTGATGAAGGCAAGCATGTGAAGATGAACAAAAGAGGTAGAGAGAAGTGAAGTGGACATCGAATGCACATGCCCTAAAGAGAAGTCCTAGATTGCAACATAGAGAATATCTTGTAGGATATGCATTGAAGTGCATAGGTGCAGTGCAACAAAGTAGAACAAAGAATGTTTTAAGTGCAGAGAAGTGAGATAGAGAAGAGAAAGGGGGAAGATCAGAGAAATGAGTTGTTGAGTGAACAACAATAAAGAATGTGTAGATTGCAGAGAAGAGAAGAGAAGTGCAAAGGTATGTATTGTTGAGATTACAACAATAGCAACAGAGAGAATTCTAGCATAGTTGCAAAGCAAAGAATGAGCAATTACAGATCAAACTTGTAACAGAGAATTAGATTCAATTGAATCATTGTAATATAGAGTTGCAACTCCCATATTTTCATTGTAAATCTGATTGGTTGGTGCCATTAGATAACTAAGTTGGTGCTTTGTGTAGGGAGTTGGTGCTTACTTGGAGTTGGTGCTCCTAAATCAAGGGATTGGTGTCTCCTTGGAGTTGGTGCTCCTAAATCAAGGGATTGGTGTCTCCTTAGGGTTGGTTCTCTTAAACTTTGTAACTAGTGAGGTTCCATTATGATGTTGGATTTGAGTAGTAGACTCAAGAAGCTTTTATCACCATGGTTTTTCCCATATTGGGTTTTCCACATATATCTGGTGTTATGAGCTTTTGTGTGTGTGTGTGTGATTTCTCTGCATATACTTTTATATTGGTTTAAAAGTATTAAAGTAAGGTTCTGATTGATCTACTGATTCACCCTCCTCTCAGTAGATTGTTGTGTTCCAATAATTGGTATCCGATCCATGATTCCCTTTGAAGAAGCTTAATCAAATCAAGTAGATCTTGGTTTGTGAACACAAGATGGCTAGTCAAGAAGGTTCCTCATCAAACAAAGTACCTCTCTTTGATGGATAAAACTATGCTTTTTGGAGCATTAGAATGGAGACATAGTTGTCTTCATTAGGGTTTGATGTATGGATGTCAGTTGTGAAGGGATATGCAATTACTGCTACTCCTACTGATTAGGCTAGCAAGAAAGAATATGAGAGTAATGCTAAGGCAAAGAATGTTATTCTTTGTGGACTGTCTAGTTCAGTGTTTGTCAAAGTGATGCATTGTCAAACTGCACATGATATTTGGGACAAGCTGAAGAACATGTCTATGAAGGTGATGATGAAGTAAAGTTGGAAAAGCTACAAACTTTCTGAAGCAAGTTTGAAAGCCTAACTTGGGTGAGTGAAGAGAAGATTACAGAATACCTCCTAAGAGTAGATGAAATAGTGAATGCTAGTTGTCAGAGGCCTCAAAGAAGAAGTGAAAGAATTAGTTATTGTACAAAAGGTACTAGATCCCTACAATCTAAGTATGATTCTAAGATTTTTGTAATAGAAGAAGCAAGATAAATGGACAAACTCATTGTTGATGTGTTGCATGACATCTTCATCACCTATGCGATGAGAATGAGAGATGCAGATTCATCCAAAAGAGAAGATGCATTTAAAGCAAATAGCAAGGAGAAGAAAGAAACCTCTACATCCAGGTCTGAAGAGTTTGATGAAGAAGCCAACTTCAACAAAAGATTGAGAAGAGGCTTTGGAAAATACAAAGGTAAGCTACCCTTTAAATTCTTTAAATGTGGTAAAATTGGTCATCTTGCTTCTGAATGTCCTTATGATGAAAATACTAACTCTGAGCAAGAAGAGGATAGTAAAAAGAGGAAGAAGAAGAGTTTGCACACAAAAGAAGAAAATGGTTCATCTAATGCTAGTAATTGTTCAAGTGATGGATATGACTATGCCTTGATGGCTAAGGGAAATGGATCCCTGTTTATGGAAAAAGGCTCTGCAGATGGTGAGGTTAAAGACCATGATGAAGAAGAAGTTGAAACCTCTGGAGAAGAAGAAGAAGAAGAAGAAGTGGACCTAGAAGGTGAACTCATCTATGCTCTGGATGATATTGTTAACTTGAGAAAGGAGAACAAGAAGCTAAATATGTATGCACAAAAAGAGATTGAGAAGCTAACCAAGAACCTTGAAGAGTCCGATCAAATGGTGGTCAACTTGAAGACACAAGTTGAAGAGGTGAAGAGGATAGAAGATGTAGTTAAGTTTGAATGACAATCTAAACCAGATGAGTGTATGAAGTTAGAGGCTGAAATAGTTGCTTTGAGGAAAGATTTAGAAAATGCTAAGGAGAAAGTTGATAGAGGTTTGAACTTGAAAGGTGGCTCTAAGATATTAGATGAGTTGATTAACTCACAAATGCCTATAAAAGAGAAGTCTAGCCTTAGTTTTGAAAAAGGAAAGAGTCCAACCAAGAGTGCATCTGAAAATTTATATGATTACTTCAAAGCTGAAGAGAAGTGTGAGAAAGCCTGCACTAAATGTTCCAAGGAAAATGCCTCTAGAAATAGAAAACCAAATAAAAATGTTGTTCAGATGAAGAAACTAGATGAAGAAAAGAAGCTTGCAACAAACAAGAAGAATAACCAATTAGTCCCTGTTCACTTGAAGAAGAAGCATAACATAAAGGGAGATGATGCAGATGCCTTCACTAGGGTGAGAGATTTGAAGAAGTCAAAGAAAAGAAATTCTATGACCATGTATTCCTCATTTTTCTATGGTTACTACTATACATGTAATCAGTTTGGTCATAGGGCTTGTGAATGTAGAGTTAGTTCCAAAAGGAGTACAAAAAATGTGAATAGAAATTCATTTGCTCCTTTAGTGGATTTGAATGTAATGTGCTCCAATTGCAATAATTTTGGTCACATGGCTAAACATTGTAGAAAGAATTATGTAAGACCAAAAGCACAGAGTAAAAAGAAGGATATGTCCCCTAGAGTGAACAAAGGTTCACATGTTCCTGAGAAGAAGGCAGATATGACAAAGAAGAAACCTAAGAAGGTGTGGAGAGAGAAAGGTCATAAGGCAGCATCCAAAGTGGTTGCTCCTACCTTACATCACTAATCCTTAGTGATAGAGCATGAGCTCAGGGGGAGCTTCATAGAAATTTCATTCATCCCTGGAAGAGAAGAGGAAAGATCAAGTCAAGTATGGTTGATTTTACAAAATTTTAATGACTTGATGGTTGCAGATATCACAGACACACTCTTTCTCTTTGTATGGCTTGTCAAAGAGGGAGAATATTTGAAGTAGCATAAAGTGGTATCAGTTGGTATCAGATAAAGGGAGAGAAAGGTTCCTCTACCATTGCTAAGGGGGAGTAACAATTGTAGAAGCATGGTGTCTTGAAGAGACCCATTGCCATTGATGTCAAAGGGGGAGAATTTGAGAAAAAATATTTTGTGGGAGAAAGTGTGCAAAATGCTCTTTGCTTGTCAAAGGAGGAGATATGTCTAAGGGGGGCTATGACTTTGACTTATATTGTTGTATGAGCGTTCCTATCAATATAATTGGTACAAAGCATTTCAGTTGGTTATTCAGTTGGTGCAGAGCATTTTTGTTTTTCCATCAATGACAAAGGGGGAGATTGTTGGCATAACGTTGTCATTGATGTCAAAAGGCAATTGGATTGATGTCAAAGGGAAGATCATTGGAAGTCTACATGTCATGGATGTCAGAGGATGTGTCACAGAAGAATGGTGAAGAATGATGGAGAGAAAATCATATTTTGTAGATATTGTAAAGTTGTTGAAATGTTGCAATATTGTCATGAAATATTGTCATGCTACACTTCCAATAGTTTGAGGAGAAAACAAACAACATATTTGATGTGGGTTCTTCAAGAGATTTCCAATGGTGTGATTTGCAAGGTCAAAAGTTGTATAAGCTGCTTAGAAATGATTTAATTATGCTCTCAGATAGAATTAGGGTTTAGCAAATAAACCCTAAGGGTTTCTAGTCATGGCACTAATCAAAGTTTTTTATTTTTTGTTGATTGGATATTGGTGGTTGTCGATCACTTAAGTCATAACTTAAGCCTTTTATGTCATTGCGGTGATCAACCCCTTGCCCTAGTGTTTATTGGCTTGGTCAGAGAACTGAAGACTTAAATATTTTTGAAGTCAAAAGAGTGTTAGTATTTTATAAAGGTTATGGAACCTCTGTCAATCCCCGCCTTGGTTGTTATAACTTTTATTTTTCTTCCCAAGGTTGAAGTTGAGTCATGTTGGAAAAACCTCCATCGGTCACCGAAGAGGTTAGCAAAACCTCCTTCCTCCCCACTTGGTGGTGACGTGGTAGTTCCTCAATGCATTGCAACATTCCTTCACATTGCAGTTTGAGTTTACAACGACCAAGTCTATTTGCGATGGTGTGATGAGAACAAAAGGGTATGTTTCAATTTATGAATGCATCACAAAATCCCTTCGTATCACTTTTTCTATTCTTCTTGTGGAAAGAAATTTGGCAATATGCGATGGTAGTGGAGTATGATGTTAACAAGAGATAGGTGGCAGCATCCCGCTAGTTCGTTGAGTGTTTGGTGGATCCTTAGTTTAGCCCTATGAGAGTGCAAGATGACAACACATGGTTGTATCTCACTACTTTTCAAGAGACATGGTGGGTCCTTAGTCTAGCCCTACGATAGGTACATGTCATGCGATGATAGTGGAATGTGACTTCAAGCAAGGCATGAAAGCAACGCGTGGAGTATGGACCATGAAGAAAAGGCTTATATAGGAGCGAATATCAAATGGAAAGCAAAAATGTTGATAGCCCAATTGCGGACTAGTTCACACCATCTTAGGTGTGAAACGGGTAGGTGGGTGGTTCCTAAAGAAGAGTGGGAAAATAGAATATGCCGCTTTTGTAACGAGGGTATGGTGGAGACGGAATGGCACTTTATCATAGAATGGTCAGCTTATAAAGACATCCGGACCAGCTATGGGGATGCGGTGCAGGTTGACAATTTAAATACCTTGTTTGAAGATTCAAGACTCGACAAAATTGCAAACTTCATCATCAAAATTCACTCTCGAAGGGTTGATCTCGAACGGCGCCTCCATGGTGTCTAGGGTTGTGCTGTGGGTTGTTCCGGTGCTGATCTTGGGTCCCATAGGCTTCTTTGGCCTCGTGGACGTCATTAAAATATTTCATTTCATTGATATGTTGGACACATGTTCAGAGAGACAGATGTCAGTGTTTTATTGCATCACATGGCTCCTTTACATCGCAGGAATGATTTTAAAGCCCAAAGCATAAGTGTGATAGACATAAGCTATGCAATGGAGATCTACAATGAGAATTTAAAAGAACCTAATTTAACGACTGTGTTTTAAAGATGAGAGATTAATCAGATTGTGGCGCGAAGGGTTCAGATCGACGGACCAGATTCAAAGTTGAATATCTGCAATGGCTAGAATAGTGTGAATGGTGGAAGCCGCCATGAATCGACACAAAGGACGAATTTAATTGGATCAACCACTCCAACGACCTAGTTTGGTTGGCGATAAGATTTACATACGGCAACACAATGACAAAGAGGATCAATAATAAGATACAGATTGATCATGAAAGATATGGCAGTAAATGTGTATTTGATCTAGGGTTTCCAGATTGCTAAAATTAGCAAATGCAGAGAATCTGGACAGAGTGTGCATGGATCGAGGTATTGAATGTTGTTGATGGTGTGTGTCTCGAGGAGTAGAAGGATCCTGTCAGTGAAGGAAAGTATGTGAAGATGGACAAAAGAGGTAGAGAGAAGTGAAGCAGACAGAGAATGCACATGCTGTGAAGAGAAGTCCTAAACTCCAACACAGAGAATATCTTCTAGGATATGCATTGAAGTGTATAGGTGTGGTGCAACAAAGTAGAGCAGAGAATTTTCTAAGTGTAGAGTAGTGAGATAGAGAAGAGAAAGGGGGAAGAGCAGAGAACTAAGTTGTTGAGTGAACAATAGAAAAGAATGTGTAGATTGCAGAGAAGAGGAGAAGTACAAAGGTATGTGTTGCTAAGATTGCAACAACAACAACAGAGAGAATGCTTGCATAGTTGCAAAGCAAAGATTGAGCAATTATAGATCAAACTTGTAACATAGAATTGGATTCAAGTGAATCATTGTAATATGGAGTTGCAACTCTAGTATTTTCATTATAAATCTAATTGGTTGGTGCCATCAGAGTTGGTGCTTAGTGTAGTGAGTTGGTGCTTCCTTGGCGTTGGTGCTCCTAAATCAGGGGATTGGTGTCTCCTTGGAGTTCATGCTCCTAAATAAGGAGATTGGTGTCTCCTTAGAGTTGGTGCCCTTAAACTTTGTAACCAACAAGGTTCCATTGTGACACTGGATTTGAGTAGTAGACTCGAGTAGCTTTTGTCACTGTTGTTTTTCTCATATTGGGTTTTCTGCGTATATCTAGTGTATGAGCTTTTGTGTGTGTTTGTGATTTCTCTGCATATACTTTTATATTGGTTTAAAAGTATCAAAGTAAGGTTTTGATTGATCTACTAATTCACCCCCCTCTCAGTAAATTGTTGTGTTCCAACAAAATAGCATTAAGATCATTCTTAAGATATATTTGCTAAGTCCATATTGTTGCACCCTTTCCCTTGCAAAACCATTCCAACTTCTCACACACATGTTACCACAAGAGTGTTAGTACCTGATTAGTCCAAAAGATAACATACATGTATAAATGCAACCATGTCGTAAACTAAAATAAAACCAATTTGTTCATAACCTTTTAATTACTCAACATATATAGCAATTAAAGTATTAAGTCTATAACATAAATCATTGAATCCATACAAGAATACATAAGTATCAAGTATGATTACAATTTCAACATTAGAATCTCCAATTTTATCCAAATTACATCGAGACATTAGATGTTTAACTCAAAATGAAAATATAGAGTTTGTGGAAATGTGACAATGTATCTCTTCATTATATTAAGAAGTGAAATTAATTTTAATACTTTTTAGAATTTTAATCGTAATAAAAATATTTAAAACATAACCTAATAAGTGCAATATTTACAATATAATATTTTTTTAATTTTTAATATTTTTTTTAATCCGTAAGAGTAACAGAGCTACATTATAAATTATCAAAAAAAGAAATTACTACAATTCGGTGCCATGATGGCATGTATTCATAGTGAGCTCATAGCCAAAATGAGCATACACATATATTTCTTAGCAATATTCACATAGCACAGAGAACAAAAACATTTAAATTCCCACCCTAGGAGCTTCATCGAACTCCCTTATCCACTTGAAATCCTCAATTAGCTCCAGGTTGTTGACCTTCTTCAAGTATTGGCTCCCCTCCTCAAAATGGCCCTGCGTTGCATCATGGTCTTGGTGCGAAAGTTACCGAGGAAGGGAAGCCATTCCACCACAGTGCCTTCCTCAAGTGTCCTTTGTATATCCTTTGGTTGCGGGACACCAACACCATAATGAGCCACCCTCAAAACATCCTCCAACCCCTCCTAGATTATGTTTCTTGAAAAGTGTGTAGACCATCTCCCGCACCATCTCCTTGAGCTCGCCAAGGTCGAGGAAGGCCACAAAGGAAGACGTGGTATCAGTGTTGACCCTATATCTTTTATCCTCCACCAAAAAATCTGCTCCAAGAATCATCTTGACGGCCTTCAACGACCTACCACTGAAGTCCTGCATCACCACCTTCAACCACTAATCAGAAATGTTGCCCAAAAAGGCCATCTGTCGATGCAAACAAGTAAGCCGGATGGGGTTGTCCATCTTAGTTGAGCACCACTTTGCAACTTTCCCTTTGACCAATGGTTGGCTTCACACTCGGCCACAAAGATATAGCCTGCAGTCGCACCATCCCACGCCCTATGCGGAGAGAAAATTTTCGTCAAATCCTACCACCCTCTGCAACTATCCTTTACATGCTTTGTATTTATTTATGGTGACCTTGCAACACAAGCCAAGTCGCCCGCGTAGTACTACACCACAACCTTACCATGTGAAACATGCACACACCTACCACCTGAGAGGGGCATGGGAAGTGCCAGTACTTCCCAATCGCTCGCCTTGGGCTAATGATTGGTGACATCGGGGGTAGAAGTGGCATCATCAATAGCCTCATTATCCAATGCATCGGCTTCTTTCTTGCCTTCCCGATAGATATGCTTGATTTTGTAGTCATCAAAGCATTAGAGGAGCTTGAGGCAACCCGCAAGGGCTTTATTAAGTTTCCAATTCATGGTTCCTCCCTTGCTAGGGCGTTGGTAATAACTTGGGAGTCGCCTCCAATAACCAACATCTTTATTTTCTCCCTAATTTCCAATTCCAAACCATAGCAGAGGGCGCTTAGTTTAGCGACATTGTTAAACTTTGAGTTCCTTCACTGTCTCCCCTTTGCAATTTCACAAAATACAACCCGCACTCAAGGGATCGGGGCTGCCTCTAAAGGCACCATCGAAGTTAAGTTTGGTCCAACCCACATATAGTGGTTCCCAGACAGGGGAAAATATTTATAATATGTTATTCTTATAATATTTCTCTTTTAATATTTTTAATATATTATAACTTAACTTAATTTTAGTAGTTTTAATACTCATGTTTTAACTGAACAATTTGTATCTATTTATTTATTTTTTGGTTTACCTTTTTTTTATCTTATTACAACTTTCATTTATTTGTTATGCTTTCCTCTCTTCTTTTTAAGAATCTAGATTTACAATCTACTATAAAAAAAGAAAGAAAGTCTTCTCTTCTTGTTGATGAATTAGGGAGCATGATCCAAAATGTTGATGCAAAAAATTCAATGTTTTCTTTCATAAACATTACAACTCAAAGATAATATTACTTATCAAAATATGAACTCTTAAAGACTAAACTACTTAATTGAAAAAATGCAAGTGTTCTTTTTTTGTTTCCTCTCAAACAAAGAGGATGAAGCAAATTGAATATTATATAATATGAATGAACTCACTTGACTGAGAATCAGATAAGAATACAAAAATTACTAAGATCCATCATTGATTTTTCTTTTAATGAATAACCATGCAAAGACAATCTATATTATTGCCAGGTTACAAAAGGTTTGATCTTCAATAATGTGAAGGAAATATATAATTATGCTTCATTCCAAATTATCATATATGATAAGGCGTTTGTAAAGCTAGAAAGTAATATAACTAACATTATCTAAGCAACTTTCTCATCCTTGCACAAAAGTATGGTTCTATACATGAGTGACCCTAAAATGAGTGCATAAATATCAATTTCTAGCTGGAAAAATACACATGTTCAAGATCGATTTTAATATGGCTAGCACTTACCAAGGCATAAGAGTTATGCTTCTTTAGAAATAATAAAAGAATCATCATTTACAAAGTTGTTAATTTTTTTCATTTGACCAACATCAACGAGCCAGTCAAGTATTAGACAGTTGCATCACATGGTACAACCTTCTTTCTTCATTTGATCCATCAACAGAAAAAGGAGATTTGTTAATTTTGAAAGCTCAGCTCTTCAATCCTTGGCTTCATAGCCAAAACCTTCTTCCATACAGTTCTAGAAGAAATATCTTCCCACCATGCATTCACATGTTTCCTATTTCTAATCAGATATTCTTTATCAGTAGCATTCACTATATACTCAATATGCGGAATATGCGACAGGTCAGCAAGGCTGTAAAAGTCCCCTGCCAAGTACTTGCTCTCTGACAGCCTCTTTTCATACACATCTAATACATCACCTAACTTTTGGGCACTGCTCTCAATCAATGCCTTGTCCTGAGGCACACTAAGCCTTGGGGCAAAGACCAACTGATTAACTAATGCATAAGAATGAGGACCAAAGTTCTGTCCTTCAACTTCAAGCCATTGTTCAATCAAAGCTCTCTCCTCCAAAGTCTTACCCAGTAGACAAGTCCCCTGTCCTGCATATTTTTCTGCATAGTATCTTATGATAGCCCTTGACTCTGCGCATAAACAATAGAAAGTCATATAAAAGAAAACACAGAGTCAGATCTTATATATATATATACAAGACAACACAGAGATTCATATCTACACTACCCATATCAGATCTATGTGTATAGAGTGAATTTATCCCATGGAAGATCCACCAACCAATAAATTTTGAACACATACAATAAATTTATCACTTGGAAAGTGATTATCTACACCACCCACATAAGTTTTGAATACAAGCATTAAATATATCAAATCATTACAGAACCCACATAATGGTTAAACATATACAATGAATATGATTACCAAATAGAGTGAGATCTCCATCCTGGACCGCAGGAACTTTTCCAAACGGCTGCATATGCACATTAAAGTTATAATAAATATGAGTCTTCTCTCTCTACATCTTTTCTGTTACTTAAAACCCAATAAAATGATAATAAAGGAATGATCTCTTTACTTGCAAGGCCAGAAACTCTGGTTTTTTGTGCTCTTCTGCCAACATATCCAGCAACACAATCTCAAAATCAATGTTTTTCTCTAAGAAGCATGCAAGCACTCTTCTGGTGCAGGATGTAAAGGGTGGTCCATATAACTTCACAACCATCTTCTTAAATCTTCAATTGGGAAACAAACCCAAAATACAAATCACTGTCTTCTAGCATATATGTCCTTGTAAAATGTTTCCAACTCACAACAAGAAGGCTGCCACGCTGTGAGATCAAAGCGTCACTTACAAACAGTTATATACATAATTGCAAACCAATAAAAACAAAGCCAAAGGACGATAGAAAATGAATGGCTGTAGCCTTCTCAAAACTAAGGATAGAGAAACAAGAGATTTTCCTGGATAAGTAGAAAAAGTGGGGCACACTTTTCTTTAGATGTATAGATAATTTAAAATATCTTTGTATTTAGTCAATAGGTTACATATAGTGTAAGATTTGTGGCTGAAATAAGTCTCATTTCTGTAAATCACCATTAAGTCACCAAACAAGTTTTAGCTGTCGGTTAATGGTAAATCAGCTTAGCTGTCGTTTAATGGTAAACCATCTGTCAGTAAAAGCCTCCAAAATCTCACTTATCACTTAAAAGCCAGATAAATAATAATTTTTCAACTAAATGTGAACATTCTATTTCCATTTGCAATGTTCTTTTTGTCAATTTGATGACAACCTTTTTTTTCTCATTTTCATTGCTTTATGCTTTAAATCTGTATGCAAATAGATAATACTTAATTTCTTTAATGAAAAATCTAGATTTGTCTACATTCTATTATTTAGCATTTATTATTAATTGTTTAATCTGCCCTACAACTAGAATTTGCAGCACATGGCATCCATACAGGCCCATGCACAAACATGTACTCTCTAACATATTAACATACATATAGTTTTCTATCCACATAATCCTTGAGCCTCTTTTAGGTGCAAGTGCTAGTTAATATAAACTAGCACTTGCACCTAAAAAGGTTCAACGATTGTGCAAATAGATTTTTCCATTTAGATAAATCTAGATTTTTTCTTTATAAAAATGGACTATTAGTTGATTTTGGTTTTTAAAGATTTCACATGATTTTTTGGAGGATCTTACTATTAAATGGCAGCTTATTTACCAACAGCTGAAACTTGTTTTTTCGTAACTCAACAGTAGTTTAATGGTGAGTAAATCCTGTTTTCAGGCGCGAGACAGGTTTACCAATCAATTTTGGACTTGCAAGTCGAGGAAAGCCTAATAAAACTAGCACTTGCACCAAGAGGGGTGCAAGGGTATGCCGATAGAGAAGTATATGTAAACAAACATGCTAAGAAGTTTATTTGTAGTGTTTATATAAGTTTGTAATAGAAGTTTGAAATACATACATAAGGTTTACTTTTTACAAATATTTGGAACAAATAGAATTTGTTTTAGAATTACAATTTTTGGTATAGCAAATTGAAAGAATGCTTTGTAATAGTTTCATTGTGATGCTTTTGTAGTTGATGGTTCCACGTGTTGTATGAAAAGGCATTAATAAGTTTTTGTTGTCCAATTATTTGTTCCTGAACAGGGAAAAATAAAGTTAAAACTCTTACATCCTAATTGCATCAATTGTTTTATCAAAGAAATAGTTGCATCAAAGATAATTAAATTTGGTTTCCTTTGAAATGCAAAAGGTAGAATTGCAAACACACGAAATAAACCACAAGATCTGAAGCTGATTATAACATTAAATGCAAAAACTAATCATTTTCTATTCTGATTACATATATGTAAAAACATGGGCTGGATACCACTCTGTTTTCGCATGCCTACCCACAATAACCAATAATGTCAAGAACAAACAATTAAAACTACAGTAGTGAATGGAAGAAACACTGCTTTGGATGTATCATGCATGGTTTAGTCATAAGCCTAAGAAGCTTTACCAGTGGGCACACAGGAGAGATAAGAAAATTGAGGATAGAGGTGGAGTCGATGCTTTGAAACAAGTTGTTCAGTCTTGCACTGAGAGGAGTACCTTGATTCCATGGGTTGTATAGTAAGTTGTCTCTTCCAAACCTTGTGACTGATTTCTGCTTGTGTATTGGTCGGTTTTCCTGGGGGATAAAATATAGTGACAACTCAAGCAAACACTGTTTAACTATTTTTAGAATTCTCTTCTTTTACATTTATCTATCTGATGCAAAACTGCTAGGAACATTTGGACCAATGGGTCTCTCCAATCATCAGTGTTTGAGAATTGGCTTTTGTCTCTGACTGTTTCTGTTTAAACATGCTTAGCAGGTTTCGTTTAGATGATTTTCTAGCTTACAACCATACTTGCTTACCAACATGCCGTAGCAGATCTCATTTACACCTTTTACTACAAATGGAAAACATACTCTGTGATGGAATTTTACAGTAAAGAAAGAGTAACACAATACTGAGTGGATGTTATGTGATCTCAATATACAAATTTGAAATTTATGATACTCCTTGAAACTAGATACCACAACAATGAATAAAAGAAAAATGGCAGAACAATAGCAGCCTACACATACAAGAATAAGTTGCAGCTACTGTAATTAAAGATAAAGATGAAAACTTGCAAATCAAATGTTACACGAAATAGGAGAATCAAAAAAAGTGAATTATCTTTAATTCTACCTGGTGATTCTTCAATGCCTCTAGGGAATCATTTCAGACCAGCCTTAAATGTGGGATTAAGTTAGCCTCTCATCGAGCTTAACTTTTTCCAAACCAAGTGTCATTATCAATATTTTGCTACTGGTGATTTCATAAAATGTTGAACCTTTCAATTACTCTCTGTTTCAAGGACTATAGTTCAACTCATGATAGCTGGGAAATGCTTACTTGTACTGAAATCTTAGTTTTAAAAAAAAATTGTATTTTATAAAACTGTTAACTGATTTTTGGGTTGTAAGGATCACACCTGTGGCTAGTACAAATCTACCATAACTTGAAAAGAAATAACATTACAGTAGGCAAACTGCTCATGCTAAAGAAGATATCAGATGAAGACAATTGTAGCAACAAATTGTTGTAACCCTCTCAAATAAGGATGATACTGCACTCTCAGAATTTTGATGGTTCTAGTCACAGGGTCTTTTACAATTACACAAAGAAGAAATCAATTGCGGGAAAAAACTGACTTAACCCTCTGTTACATCCCTCACACTGAGACTGTATGTTTGGTTATGTATTTCAAATGTAATGTCAGTTGCAAATAACTGCTTTCAAGTGATTATGATGTTGAGAATGCAATAGTCGTTCTTTTATCGTAACTGAAATGTTAACGAACTCTTTATTTTGCAAGTGAAATTATTGTTCGTGTGAAATTGAAAGAGATCATGATATTTAATTCAAATCCATATTATTTAGCCGTTGAGAACGATCTAACCCTAATCCTTGTCAGTGGATGCAGGATCGTTGACGCCAGGAGAGAAAGGGAAATATCGTCAGGGAGAGGATGTGGTTAATTATGGATCAATTTTATCATCAGTCTAGAGTCAGTGTAAGATAGTTGTGTCGACTTCACCACCTTGGTCATAGGTAAATTAATATAATAATTGATTAAGAAAGTCAATTAAAATATAAATCATTAATCACCTATTAAGGAGATTTCAAATGGTGATTAAATAGTTAATTAAAATAACAAATATAATTTAAAATATTCATTAATAATATCCTCTTGAGGATTGAGCGACCAATGTATATATATATAATTGCAAGAAGATATTAAATATTAAATTAATAATAAAAGATGTAAAATTAATTGCCACCGTTTTTAATTTGAAAACCTTGGTAAAGCTTAACTTTGAAATTAAATGGATTTAATTTGGAAGTCGGGTGCCTGGTGGAAACTGTCGTTCGCTTGCCACTCTTGCAAGTTTGAAACGTCCAAGATTTGGAAGTCGAAGAGATTTTGGAAGCTAGGAGTGGAGCCGTTTAGTTTGGTGGGGGGGCGCTTACACGCACATACTTCATTCTTTTTCCAATTTCATCTTGGCTATGGTTCTTCATGGAGTTCTTGATTTCATTTTCCTGAAAAAAAAGGCCACTCTTCTGATTTTCCGATCTTGGCACTTTCTTGTATCTACAAATACTGAGTGTCGTATTCATATAATCTTTTATTTTCGTCCACCAATTTCTTCATTCGAAATACTCTTGAGGATGATTCATTTTTGCCCTGTGTAAGGCGGTGTCTGCTAGACTCATTCTGCAGAGGGACGAGTTGGGACCCTTCGAGTTGATGTCTTCTTACTCAGGCATGTAGCGTCAAGTCCTATTTGTTATTGTTTTATTAAATCCTTCTTTTGATCTATCAGCTTCTTGGATCATGTTTTATATTATGGGTCAGTTGTTGGATGAATTCATATTGTGGAATTCCTTAGCCAGAACAGTGTATAAACGTCTTCCCTAGCTTTCAATGCAGAACATAAGTTTACAAGCTTTGTAGAAGGGAAATTCTTGGCTGAGCCTCATAATCTCTGTTTTAGTCTCTGTAACCTGGTAAAGGGGAAACTTCACCCGAAAGAAGCTTATGCTGTAGGTTCCGGGCATCTCTTGCTCATCGTCTTTTAGTCTAAGTATGTCTGGAACTAAAGTCACTTGTAGAAAGAAATAGGGTGCATGTTAAGTCCTAATGAATCTCAAGAATTGATTCTTTCCTTTATCCCGAACTTATCTGATGGAAGATTTTATTCCCTGAAATATATCTTCGGTACTTGTTGCCCTGTTTGGAATTCCTCATCAGTCATCATTCTGACTTGAAATTGAGTCCGTGATTGCATATTCTCACAGGGGCCTAATTAGCTAATGAGCTTGTCATAATATTCGTCCTTTTGTTTGAACTTCTGATTCAAAAACAGTGTTTCTCCTTTACTCTTGAGACCATTATCTAGATGTAACTTTCATTATGGACAAGTCTTTTTCCTTGTATTTAGAGTTAAGTTAACCGGAAGGCTTTAAGGAAGTGATTAGTCAATGAGCCGGGATTCTCGTAATATGCACAATATAAAGTGTTGAACCTTGTTTCTAGAAGAAAAGATTATTAATCAAGTTATGGTAATATGGATAATTCCATTCCAGCCGTGGTCATCACATGATTTACTTTGGTTAAGGTCTAGGGATAACTCCCTCTTAGCATACTTCAATTTTCCACTATCCTTGTTTGTGAAGCAGATTGCTACTTAAGAGGTGGAAAGATACGAGTTTAATCTCTTTTTAAAAGGGTTTAAGAAAACGGTTTAATTAATGAAAGATCTTTAAACAGGTTGTTGTGATGTCAAATCCAATGGTTAAGATTAAACCATGAACCAGGAAATGAAAGATAACCAAACCTTATGTGAAAAATTATAAACTTGATCTGAGTATTGTCATGTCGAGCAAGGGTGAGAGTGCTGGTGGCACAATAGTGCCAAAGATGTAGGCACAGTAGTGCCAGAGACATCGGCACAGGAGTGCCAGAAAATATTAAAATCCTTGGCCAAGGTACGATGCGAGATTCAGCATCTGTCAGCTATCAAGTACCAGATATACCACTGATTAGAGAGGCCTTTCTAGTTGGGAGGTACCCCTAGTTAGATCGATCAGGAGGTATAGGTCCTTGACACCAGGCTCAGAGATATGATGATAATTTGATCCATGTTGATTACCCTCGTGAAGGGCGAGTTCTTCAGTTGGAATGATGTTAACGAACTCTTTATTTTTCAAGTGATTATGATGTTGAGAATGCAATAGTCGTTCTTTAGTTTAGCCTTGATTGATTGTGTGTATTGTCTAGCCAAGATGATGATGTCAAATGTATTTCTTCCTCACTCGTAAATCCAGGTACATGCAATGCTATTTAAGCTTACTTTCATTTATGCAATGAACGATGTTCTTGTATGTTAAATGTACATTGTAAGAATTTACAATTAATTAGTTAGACAGTTACTTGTATCATTCAACTGAAATGAAAGATCTGAAATTAGGTAATGAATAAAGAGAAGCTATTTCCTTTCCTTAGTTCATATATTGGTTAAATGGGAACCATAGTTTGACAGTTATTTAGTTTTAAAGTTCTGTGTGACGATTGATGGAAACAGTTAGATGTTACCTTTCAGCTGAAACTGAAAACTTGGAAGTTAGTTGGAAATTTAAAATGAACAGTTGAAACGATTTGGAAACCCTTGAATGAAAACAAGTTAGTTGTTCTTCGGCTGAAACCGATAAATGGTTGAATTTTTAAAACCGTAGTCTGGATAGGTTGTTATACCCTCAAAGGTAAGGAAGTGTCATTCTTTAAAACTGCTTGTTGCACCCAAGATGTCTATTACACTTGCAATCATAAATCACTGTATAGCAAGTGGAAAATGCCATAAGGGACTCATAGAAGCTGTAAGTCATAATCACAGTTACTATTAACCAAAACTGAAAATTCCATCCCTTCCATACTTCTTTCCAATACTTCTCCATCTTGACTATTAGCCTTTGAATTCAGGCTATTGTAACAAAGCGTTCTTCGCTTCAATATGAATATTATCAGCCTAAAAATAGGGTTAATGCAATTGATGACTAAAATTAACATAACAAAACTTGTATCCTACAAAAGTACAAACTGCTCAAAAGCACCCTTCTTTTCTCTTTATCCAAATACTACACTGTCATAAAGACACAATATTGGTGTCACAAAATAACTATTCAAAAAGAAAGATAATTAGGACAAGCTTAAGTAGTATGTTAATCAGGCTCTCATAGCATAGCCCCAAATTCAAATTCCCAGACATGTTCACATGTAAAATTAATTATACACCACACTAAAATTGATAGATGCAAGAATTAAGTAACACACCGAGCTTAAATTGACAAGGCCAGGTGCAAGAACTAATTAACACAACGGGCTCAAATTGGCCAGACAATACACACAATCAATCAAGGCTAAACTAAAAATATCCCTCTCCCAGTGTCAAGAAGGTGATTTACTACGAAAAAAAAACCAATAAAATCAAAGAAATTTCACAGCTGAAAGAATTGTGCCCTAAATAAAGACAACAAAAATGAAAATCAGTAAACTACAATAACCACAAAAAAAGAAGCACAATTTAAAGCATTTTCCTGCAGAGGACATTAAATGAAATACCTGAGAAAAACCAAGCAGGCCATCAAAGGGGCCATGTTCTATCATATATTCTACTATGTAAGACATGCATTTATCCATGTTTGGGTATTCTGTAAATTCCTACAAAATACAAGTGCACCCACTTCATGAGATGGCAATGAGTCTTAATCTTTTTTGATTTGAGATGAGTGCCAGCGAAAGAAAACTCACACAATTAAACTGAAACCATTCGTAGTAAGGAGGGGAAATGATTTTCCACTTCTGACTTCCCTTCTACTAGCAAAGAGGCATCAAGAAAGCAGAGATTCAGCCTTTCAAGCACTGATCTATCCCATTCCCCAACCTGATTTTCCAGAATGCTTCCACTTTTCCATTTTTCCTGAACACACTACCCTCAGCTTCTTCCTCCCAGTCACTCCTTTGCCTTTCCCCATAGTTACAGAACTCCCTCAAGATTTAGAGCAATCAGGAGTTAGAAAAGGAAAACAAATGATCACCAAAAGGGTAGCAAATTTCCACAGATTCAACGATTTCAACAGAAATCAGAGAGACACCGAATGGTAAATAATAAAAATCTAAGTTCTTTAGACAAGCCCAAAACCACAATTCAATAGTCACATGCAATGAACCAATTTTCTAAGTGAATGCAACGGACTTGTCGATTACGAGCCCAATCGCTTGGCTACAAAAATGCAATTAATACAACAAGAAAAAAATCTAGAAAATGCAGCCGCAACAAAATCTAAAAACCCTCGCTCCACAAAAGAAATTGAATCCGTCAAATTTGGGCTTAAAAATTAAAATGGGAGAAATATGGGGCAACAAAAATGGTCCTAATCCACAACTCTAGGCAACATGGAATGTGACAACTGCAACAGGCAAGCAGTGGAGATAAGATTCATGAGCTGGAGAAAGAAAAGTAACCTTATAAGATGTTAGCACCGCCATCCTGACCATCTAAGCCTTTCCATGGGTGGAAGAGAGACTGCCAATTTTTGCACAAAACACTAGTGTTTTAGAATGAAATAAAACCCTCAAAAAAAAATGATCTTGCTGCATACGGATTCCCAAACAAAACACTCACTGAAACCATGGCAAGTGACTTACCTCAATATTCTGCACAAATTGTGTTATCCTGTCAACGAAAATATTATTGAACCCTATCAAAGCAAGAATTTCTTTGAGATGCCAGGAACCAAAAGTAATCTTCCAGCTGTTGCTTCAACCTATTTGTAACAGGACAAAAGTAAATCTAAAAATATCCAGATTCTTGATTTGGAGACAAGATTTTTCAATATTTTAAATGAAAATATTGATTGCAAGTTAAAATTTGATTTCCTCACTGACTTAAAATTTGATTTCATCACTGACTCAAACTCTGATTTGACTCAAAAATCAGATTTGATTTACTAAAATTAGTATTAAGGTAACTATAAAAGCATTTGATTGTCATGCCATTCCATCACCATGAAACTACATTTCTTTGAGGCATTTTTTCAAACAGTTCAATGCCTTGTCTATGCTACCACTTTTTTCATACATGTCTACCAAATGCCTTGTCTATGCTACCACATTTTTCATTCATGTCTACCAAATCATTTTATCAAACAATTCACTGCCTTGCTGCTATGGCTAAAAGCCTAAAAAAAGTACTTTCGAATAAGCTATGGATGCTTGGAAAAAATCTATCAAAGCATAATAGTAAGCAACAAGCTATGGTCTCATAGTTTTTTTTCACGCCAAAATCAACGTGATTTTATTCACATTTTTTTGCAGGTTATAAACATATTTTTTTGGCAATTTTGTTGTTTTAAATGACATTCAAGTGTATGGTGGTTTTGTTGTTTATATGATGATATGTGATATTCTAATCTTAATTCATGCTTCTAGGTTGCATAGATATATATATTTTTTTTTTACATGTTTTTTGTACCAACAAACCCAAAACAAACTAAACCCCCCTTCAAAACATTTTGGCCAAACCGGCGAACTGAACCCCCAAACCTGAACCTCAAAACCTATTCCAACACTTTTCATTTTGCTTGCACAAACTTAATTGACCACCAAATTATGTTGCCCCTTGACTTTACCCATGTCTACTCCCTCAAACCTTTCTTTTTCATTCAAAACCCCTATTTTCCCAGCTAGGGCATGTCATGCCATAACATACTTTTGACCTCCCATGTCCTTGTAACCCTTTTGAACACATCAAACTCCACAATCTCACCCTATTTCCAACCTATTCTAACTTATTTTCAAGAAATTTCTTCTTTTCACCTCTTCTAGCCTTGCTTTTAAGGGGCCTCAATTTTGAATTTTCAATAGGGGCAGTGTTAGTAATATCTTCTAATGCCCTTACTAATGCTATTTTCTTATTCCTACTTACATCAGGCCCATATCACCGAGGCACAACCTAGACAATAGGTGGAATGGCCTATTTCAACATACTACACTCAAACCCTTAACAGATCGATCCAGTTGAACGTAGCTCATAGCGATTTCGCGTGTTTGGGTGAGAAAGAGGATCATGCCTAGCGTGAACATGCCTATTCAAACACGTTGGAACAGTCTATTTGGTCACACGAGTTGCAGAACGAAAGTTGCATTATTTTGCAACTTTCCACTGCTTTTATTTGACACTTTTACCATCAACTAAAAACTAGACACCACAGGAAAACCACTCTGAGATAACGAAAACTGAGAGAGGTTATTGTAGAGGGGCCAAATTTGATCCCATGGGATCAGCCAAGAAGTTTCTAAGCGTCATGGTGTCCGAGTAACCTCGTGCTGAAGTTTGCAGCCATTTTTCCCTTTAGACCCTTAAGGAATCAATCTGGTTGAATGTAGCTTGGAGCGATTCCACATGTTTGGGTGTGAAAGAGGACTATGCCTAGTATAAACATGCCTATTCAGACATGTTGGAATAATCTGTTTGGTCACACGAGTTGCAGAACGAAAGTTGCACCACTTTGCAACTTTCCACTGCTTCTATTTGACACTTTTTCCATCAATTGAAAATTGGAGACCACAGGAAAACCACTCTGAGATAACCAAAACTGAGAGAGGTTATTGTAGAGGGGCCCAACGCGATCCCATGGGATCAGATGAGAAGTTTCTAAGCGTCACAGTGTTCGAGTAACCTCGTGCTGAAGTTTGCAGCCATTTTCCCCTTTGGACCCTTAAGGGATCAATCCAATTGAACATAGCTCGAACTAATTCTGTGTGTTTGGGTGTG
>VDFB02166485.1:0-28617 GCA_007258455.2 Sequoia sempervirens | reverse complement strand
GGTAAGGAGAGTGATGTAGGTCAACAATTGAGAAACCTATGGGTTTGTCAATTGTTGCAACCTTGGCTTCACAAAATCAAAACTATAATGCAATATTAAAATAAACCACCAACACAATATTTTTTTATTTAAAAATAAATAAATATTGGAGCTTTACAAATCTGATAAATCAAGCATGTTATCTCATTTTGAAAGATTCATCTACAACAACAAGCATCTACAAGAAAAACTCAAAGCCTTTATGCAAACTTCTACAAGCAAGATTCTGGAAAACACCAAAAATTAGCTTCAACTCATTAAAAATGCAATCCATAGGCAAAAAAACATCTTATCAAATTCCTAGACATGGAGAATTGGGTGCCCAACATTTTCCATCTTTCTGCTTTCTTTTCCTACCTTCTTTCTCTATTTGTCACTGAAAAAACCTCTCTCAATCTAGGCATTGGAACTTCTCTTCCCAAAACTATCAATCTACAACCCTCTCCACTCTCTTTTGGGTGTGGGAATCATGCATTTACCCTCTTGATTGTTTTTCTTGGAAATTTTGGATTATTTTCCCAATTTGACACCCACTAGCTTCTTCCTACACCTCCACTCCCAAGCACCAAGCACTACCTAGCAAACATTTATTCATATTATTTTATTTGATCATGAGAGTTAAAAAACAATAAAAAAATCATTCTCCCATCCTAGGCATGGGACTTTGTTTCCTAGGTGTAATTTTGATTTTACACCAAATACATTAACATTGCATTTGAATTTCATGCCAAACAACAGTATATGGAAAGGGGTCCCATTTGGAAGAGTTGTAGAAAGGAAGAAGGAGAAATTTCATTAGCCTGTAAGACCAACAACACACCAAAATTGAAAAAAGATAAAATAAAATCAAGTTTTTTTGGTTGTGTAGGATTTCTCTTCACCCTTGATGCTCCTACAACAAACACCCGGGGTAAGAAATAATGTTTCATGAGTGTGAGCTCATCAACATTTATTTGGGTTTGGAATTCCAATCTTGAGAAGCTCAGGGACAGCCACCCATGTTTCCTCCTCCATATTCTTCCCTCTCCATTTAATCAAATACTCCTTATATTCTTTCCTCTTATTCTTCTTACCAATCTTGAATCAACAACCTCATCTATTTCTTCACACTACTTTTTTAGAAGTTGTTGATTCCAATTTTGTAAATCTAAAACATCACTCTTCTTTTCATGTGTTTCATCACCATTAAAATGATAAAGATCAAATACATTGAAAATGGGTGAAATATCTATTCCTAGAGGAAAATATATTTCATATGCATTAGCTGAAAATTTCTTGACTATCTTGCATGGTCCAATCTTTTTGCATTTCAGCTTGTTGTAGGTGCCTTGAGGAAAGATCCCCTTTTTTAGGTGTGTTAAACCCAACTCTCCCACTTCAAACTCATGTTCACTTCTTTTCAAATTAGCATGAGATTTGTACTTATTTGTAATCGACTCCAACTACTCCTTAACCTCTTTGTGCAACTCATGTATATAGTCAACATAATCCTCTGATGTTGCACTTTCCCTTCCAAAATCTATATTATCTCTTAACTCATGAACAAATTTGGGACTATAGCCATAGACAATTTGAAAAGGACTCTTGTGCTTCTATTGATGGAGATATTGTAAGCAAATTCAGCTTGTGCAAGTATCACATCCCACTATTTTAGTTTCCTATCTATCAAGCATCTCAACAAATTCCCAAGACTTCTATTGACCACCTCCATTTTCCCATCTGTTTTGGGGTGATAGGTTGAGCAATAAGTTAAATGTGTGCCCAATTTTTTCCATAATGTCCTCCAGAAATTCCTAACAAACTTAGTATCTCTATCTGAAATAATACTTATTGGAAAACCATGCAACCTTACAACCTCCTTGAAAAGTAAATTGGAAACATGTGATGCATCACTTGATTTCTTTCCAGGAACAAAATGAGCCATCTTTGAAAATCTATCAACCACAACAAAATAGGATCATTACCTTTTTAGGTTTTTGGCAGCCAAAGAACAAGATCCATACTCACTTCTTCCCATGGTTTATCCGAAATTGGTTAAGGCTGGTATAACCCCATGTTTTGACTAGTTCCTTTGGCATGTTGACATATTGAGCATCTTTGAATCATTATTTTCACGTCCTTACCCATGCTTGTCCAATAATAAGTTTCACTTAGCTTCCCCAAATTTTTATACACTCCAAAATTTCCACCAAGTCCTCCACCATGTTTTTCTCAAATCAAGTTCTCTCTCATTGATCTCATTGGTATGCACAATCGTTGCCATTTGAACAATAACTCCTCTTGAATAAAATAATCCAGCCACTTGGTTCTATTAATCTCTATTGGAAACTTAAAATCTTCCCATTCTTCACTAAAATCAAGATCTTTTTCATACAAATATTTCATCAAATCAAAACCCATGACATTCACTTGCATTTTATGACAAATCTTTCTAGGTGATGGTAATTCTAGGATTTCCTTAACCTTTTCCGGACCCATCTATAAGCCTTCCTTTGATATTATAAACCCAAAATATACTAGCTCCTCCTTCATAAAGACACATTTCTTAAGATTGACCAGCAACCTTTCCTCTCTTAACCTTTGCAAAACAACCCTGACATGTTCTAAATGTTCATCATTTTCTTTGCTAAAAACCAAGATTTCATTTAAATAGACAATTATAAACTTACCAAGAAATGGTTTGAGCACCTCATGAATGTTCTTGGGGAATTTTTGAGTCCAAATTGCATAACCAACAACTCATATAACGCCTCCTTTGTCTTGAATGCAATATTCCATTCATCTCCTTCTCTAATCCTTATTTGATGGTATCCGCTCTTCAAATCAATTTTGGTGAAGTATTTTGCTCCACTCAAGCAATCCATCAAATCATCCATATGAGGAAAAATGCATCTATAGTTGATTTTAATCTTGTTAATGGCTTTGGAATCCATGGACATACACCATTCTCCATCCTTTTTGGGTGCCAAAACTGTCAGTATTGCATAAGGGCTCAAGCTCTCTCTTATTAAGCCTTTATCCAACAATCCTTCCACTCGTTTATTTATCTCTTCATTCTCTTTCAGGCTCATTCTATATGCTTCCTTGTTTGGTAAGCTTGCTTTCAGTATCAAATCCATGAAATGACTTACACTTCTAATTGGTGGGAGTCCATCTGAAAGATCCTTCATCAAAATATCATATTTTTTCAATATTTTCTTGATTTCTCTAAGCATTTCCTATTCTTCGCTTGCTATCCCAACTTGTTGTGGTCTAGAAACCAAAGAATAATATAGTTCGTCTTCCTTTAACTCCTTCAAAATTGGTTTACTAGTGATTATGCATACCTTGGTATCATTGTCCACTTCATTTTGCTTCTTTTTTAGTGGGTCCATGACATACTTTTTCTTGTCCTTTGTGATTGTGTAAGTGTTTGCTTCACCATCATGTATTGCCTTATGATCATATTTCCATGGTCTACCCAATAGGATGTGGCATGCATCCATTGGCATCACATCACATAATATCTCATCCTTATATTTACCAATCTAAAAATTTACCCAGCATTGCTCACTCACCAAAAGATTTCCTTTTTGTAACCAAGTGACTCGATAAGGATTTGGGTGCTTCATTATTTCTAACTTTAGTTTCTCCACCATCTCTTGGGACACCAAATTATCTATGCTCCCATTTTCCACTATTATGGTGTAAAATTTTCTTGGGATTTACAAACCATTTTAAATAGGCTCCTCCTTTATGTTGGTTCTTGTGGCTCCTTCTCTGGTTTTAAAAGCACTCTTTTTAGCATAAGTACTTTGCCATCTTCTGGGCCTACTGGTTTTGTATCATTTTCAACTTTAGTATTATATTCTCTTCTAGTGTTTATGTTTCCCACATATTGTATTTCAGGGCACTCAAAGGCTCGGTGAACCACTTCTCCACAATTGAAACACAGTCCTTAAAATTCCCCTCCTTTGCCATATTCTCCTCTCCCTCTCAAAGTTCACCTCCTCCTCTAGAAAACTCGCTTCTTCCTCTTGTATTTGTTCCATGATTTGTTTGTGACCAGCTTGCTTCTTCCTCCTTTATTGGCTGCCCTCTTCCACTATTTGCTTGCCCTTTACCTCGTGGAGGTTTTCCTCTTCCTCTAAAGCTTCATTTCTATCTTCTTGCTAACTTCTCCTCTACTTTCAATGCATATTGATAGGCCTCTTCCACTGTACTTATCAATACCATGCTAAGTTCATCCTGGATATTGATCCTCAAACCATTTACATATCTCGCTACTTGCTCCTAATCATCCTCAACATGCCCATCACATATGCTCAATCTATAGAATTCCTCTATGTATTCTATGACACTCAAATCCTTTTATTTAAGGCTTTGTAACCTTTTGATTAGCCTGATGTGATAGTCCACATGCAAGAATTTTGTTTTCAATCTTGCAACCATTTTTTCCCATGATTTTATCTTCTCCTTACCCTTCCTTTGTTTTTCAATTTGCACTTGATCCCACCATAGGGATATGTGTGTTGAATGCACAAGATAATTGAGAGGGGGGTGAATCATTTGTACATTAAAACATCAAAAAACCTCATTAATATTTAGATTTGTATTAGCCTCTTAAACCATAAAACCTTTATCATGTATTAGCAGAATGTAAACATGAGAAAAAGTAATGCAAACACATCCAAACACATGAAAACACCAAATTTATGTGGAAAACCCAAGAAGGGAAAAACCATGGTGAGGATTATCTCACAATATAAATTAATTCTAACACCGAATACGATAGGCTCACTGTCGTAGGGATCACTGCCCAAAAGAAAGAAGGGTTCACTATCAATGACTCACTGCCTAATTATAGAAAGAAGAAAGAAAATTGTTACAATGAGAAATCTATCTCAATGCAACATAAAAATCCATCATATCATCACCAACACCTTCACAACCTTTCTGAAGATTGTAGACACCTTCCGCTCAATGTTTCCAGTGGTTTAATTACATTAAAGCTCACACTACATTTCACAAATTCACACTTCACAACTCTGCTCCTTGTGTCACACACCTAAGACCTTTCACATGCTTCTTCCATCAACACAACACTCATTTATACCATCTTCAACCTTGAAAAAAATATCCAAGGTCAACTATGCACCTCAACCATGCAAATTCAAATTAGGTCGACACCAAAGCATTCTCACAGTGGAAAGGAATGAAGGTATACCACATCACACCTCAACTCACACCTAAATACACATATACACGTCACTCCACACTATCACAAACATCAGAGAAAATCCAAAATTAGTGTAGACACCCAAGGTCAATTGAACCCATGTAAACACCATCAAAATTTTAAGTACACACTTCCTTTGATCAAATATGACTTGCAGACAACATACATCACTTGAACACAATCTAGAATATTCCATAAACACCCTAAAATCCAACAAATTCCTTCACAATAACTTTCACCTGAAGAACATACTCATCCTATACAACTAGTTAACCTTCCACACACTGTAACTCAAGAAACCCACTTGAGGAGCACCAAACAATAAACAAATTCAACTAAAGATAGATATGAGCAATATGATCATACCCTCAGATCTACAAGACCTACAACCAAACTACAAAGAAATGTAGAGAAAAACCATTTCTCCTAGATAACATTGCAATACACAATGCACACATTGGTGAACACGACTTTCTCTGCATAATGATCCAAAATAAGAAGCTCTGGATATAACACCTCTGATCAACATATCCAAACCTCACAAGTAGATCTTCAACCTAGAAGAAATGTGGAGCAACACCAAAGCACTACTCTGTAACATAAAACACCTCTCAACCACACTATATCCTCTTTTATTTAAATTTTCTCAAAAGCACTCGAAAACCAAGCACCACAAACACATTCTCATCATCTGCAACACTTCTTCACTACTACACAACAACTCATGATTATCAAATCAACACCAAAGGTTAACACCAATGACACTACTAATGACAACATAATGCAACTAATCAAAGCATCACCAAGGTTAACATAACCTTCCAACAATCTCCTTATGTATATGTTGACATCAATGCAACAACATAGATCTGTTGACATCAATGACAATGTACAAATTTCTCATGCTTGCAACAATCTCCCCCTTTGTCATTGATGGCAACACATGGTCTAAAAAGCCACCAACAACTCTAATCACCAACACACTTCTCCATACCAACTCTTTTTCTTGATCCTTTCACTTTACTCTTCCTTTTTAGATTTTCTCATTTTTCACATTACACTCCCCCCCTTTGAAATAAATGGTAAAGGATGGCATATTGAAATTAAACATACTTGTAATTTCTCACCACTACTCTACAAATTTATTTTCCTTCATTGCTTAGCATACTCCCCCTCAGGAGTACACAACATATTGCACCAATTAGCAACTACTGCACATATCCTAACAAATGACAACACTTACTCCCCCCTAACTGCAATAATGCCACAACCTACTATTTCAAGTATGAAGGTGTTGTCATTGATTTCAACAAGCCTATATTGTCATTGGTGTCAATTGTGCAGTGGTTGAGAGAAATTATTGAAGGGGATATTGTTGTAAGTGACAAAGAGGTGTTCTGGTTTTTCTCTGCATTTCTTCTAGGTTGAAGATTTGCTTGTGTGGTTTAGATATATTGGTTACAAGTGTTCAATATGCTATATTTAGAATTTGTGGTGATGGATTATTGTATAGAAGTTGTGTTCACTAGTGTGTGAACCATTATAGAGGTGTCTGGGAGAAATGTTTTAGCTCCACGTTTCTCTACAGTTATGCTTCAGGTCTTATTATTCTGAAGGAGAGTTGATTGTGTCAATCTCTTGCTTCTATCAAGAGTCATGGTTTGGTGTTCCAGAAGATGGTCTTTCGAGTTGCAGAGTATTATAGTATGTGTGGTAGAGTGGTTTGGATGTACTATGCTTGTACATTCTTCAGGTGAAATTTTTTGTGAAGGATTTTGTTGATTGTTAGGGTTTTTTTGGATTGTTTTTAGGTGAAGTTTGTCATCCAAAAGTTATGGATTGATCTAAGGAAGTGTGTACTTAAAATTTTAATGGTGTTTTCATGGGTAACGATCAACTTGGTGTTTAAACTACATGTGAAGCAACTTCAAAGTTTGTGGAAGCGTCTTCAAAGTTTGTGGAAGCATATTGAGGTGTGTTAGGATAGATTTGGGTCCTAGCTAAGGATTTGTGTGGTTTGTCTTCATTCCTATCCACCGCGAGAATGCTTAGTAGTGACCTATTTTGAATTTGTAAGTGTGAGGTGTGTGTAGCTAACATGAAGATTTTTTTCAAGTCGTGGATGGTATAAATACAAGGTGAGATGAGGTGTGTCAATGTGTTGAGTGGTGTGATGTGAAATTTAGAGTAGTGATGTGTAGAGATGTGAAATGCAGCGTGAGCTATAATGCAAGATTGTTGAAGGCACTAAGCTGAAGGTGTCTTGATCTTTTGAGAGTTGCGAAGGTGTTAGAGATATTGTGGTGGATATTTTGTTGCATTGAGATCATGTTCTTTATGTAACATTCTTCTTTCCTCTTTTCATTTTAGCTGGAGCCTTTCTAGATAGTGTGTCTTATTCCTAGCAAAGGAACCTTTGTATCGGTTTTCAATTACTTATATTGTGAGCTAATCCCTCGCATGATTTTTCCCTTCTTGGGTTTCCACTTAAATATAGTGTTCTCTTGTGCATGGTGTTTAATTTGTTTAAGTTTCTATTTTTATTTTTTCATATTAATTCATCATAATAGATTAAGGTTTTAATGAATGCATGTGGATCTGAATATTAATGAGGTTTGGATGTGACATCCAAATTTGGACACTTAATTTATCCAAATTTATCACTTTTCATCTAAACATCCTCTTATCCGAAGTTAAGTAATATTACTATTATTTAATTAATATCTTTAACTGCCAAATCCCTAAGAGTATTTAATTAATTCAAATAATATTTAATTCCTCACATGTCATTTTTATCTAATCCTAATCCATCTCCTAATTTTTATTGATGTGCACATGCCTAATCCGATTAGGATGTGTCACATCCTCCAACTTTTGCAAGTTGGCTTCTAATCCCTCATTTATCTTCTAATTATTGATTAATTAAGTCTCGACTCATTCCCAAGGAATTTTAATTCTTTTATTCTCCTCCTTTTATATGTGAATTTTTAATTCACATTCTATCCTTCCAAGGCTTCTAGAACCTTGGACTTGTCACAATCTCCACATGTGACCAAGTCCCACCTTTTTGGAGCCCACCTTTCATCCTCTAGATCATCCTATGAATGTGAATTTTTAATTCACATTTATATCCCCAACCACCTTTCCTTTTCCCATGTAGATTTTTGAGGAATTCCAAAATTCCTCAAATGTCCCTTTCACTCCCACTTGGGGACAAGAAATCCCTTTTTAAGGAAATCTCCTCACTCCCCAAGGTGCATGTCCTTTCCTCCACCTCATGTACCTTCTTGACACCTCACTTACACCTCATATCCCCTTGTCCACTTCACCCTCCACATGTCAAGATGTGAGGGCTTTGTGGGTTCTCAACCCACCATAGCCCTTCATCTTGGCCTTGTTTGATGTATCTTGACCTGAATTCTCTAGAGAATCTAAATTCTTCTATAAATACCCCCTCCTCAAGGGCATTTTCAACACTTTGATTTTCATAACTACATGCTGCCAATTTGCACTCTCAATCATTTGCCATCATTTAGCCATCTCTTTTAATCATTTTGCACATCTAATCTTGCATTTAGTCACTCAAGCAATCATCTAAGGAGCACACAAATCATTCCAACAAGGGCCAATCAAAGAGACATCAATAGCAAGGAAGGTGAAACTGTTTGTATTTCATTTTATTCATTTTCCTTTTCGTTATATCACTCTTTTGGCTAATCTTGAGGTGTCCTTGGTCTTTTATCATTTGCATTTTTAACTATTTTGTGCATTAGAGTAGGATAATTTCCAAGGTATATACAGATGTTTTGATAAGATACAACTGATTCACCCCTACTTATTTGTCTTGTTCATTCAACAATTGGTATCAGAGTGAGGTTCCTTGGAGAAAATCTTAACTGCTTGAGGTAGATCTAGGATGGTGAACAAGAAGATCCCTATGTTTGATGGAACAAACTATGCATTATGGAAGGTTAACATGAAATTCTATCTAGTTTATCTTGGATTTGATGCCTTTCAGGTTGTGAAGACTCCATCTACTCTACCTAAAAATGGATCGAGCACAAGTGATGAGATCAAGGCCTATGAAACAAATGGTAAAGCAAGGTTTGTTCTTTTGAGTAGTCTTGCAAATTATGAATTAGTGAAGTGATGGATTTGAAAACTACTAAAGAAGTTTGGGATAAGCTAGAAAGTATTTGTGAAGGAGATGATAAGGTTAAACAATCTAAGATGCAGAATCTAAACACACAATTTGAGAAATTGTGAATGTTTGAAGATGAAACAATTATAAGTTACATGCAAAGAGTTGATGAACTTGTTAGTGCAATGAGAGGTCTTGGTGCAAAATTCAAAGAACTAAAAGTGGTAAAGAAAATTCTCAGAACTCTTCCTGATTCTTATGGTCAAATATTTTTTGCTATTGAGGAAGTTGCACATTTTAATACTTACACTAGAGATCAGTTGTTTGGCACACTAACTACATTTGAAATGAGAAAATTTGGTATGAATAATGGTGCTACAGTGGAGACTACTTTCAAGGTTGGAAAATAAATAAAAAATGAATATTCAGATGGAGATGATCTTGATGATGTGGAAGCTAACTTTTTAAGAAGGATGAAAAAGGGCACCGGTAAGTACAAGGGTAAATTGCCTTTCAAATGTTTTAGTAGTGGAAATATAGGTCACTATGGTTCAAGATGTCCAAACAGAGCTATGAGAAATAAGAATAAGGAAAACAAAGGTAAGATGATCAAGAAAATATATTATGTTAGAGAATATGCTAATATTTCTAATGATGAATCTGATTATGGAGATGATAATGATGATGAATGCTTGTTCTTAGCTTTAAACTATGAATCTATTTCTACTAACTCTGAAAGACGTGTGAAGGAATGCACTTCAAAGAAAAAGAATAAGATTGAAGGTACTTTGGTATCTACTTTTCATGCTAGGTAGGATAAGAACTATTAGGTTATTGACAGAGGTTGCTCGAATCACATGATCAGAGACAAAAGTAAGTTTGTTAAACTTGAAAAGTATGATGGAGGACTTGTTATATTTGGAGATGATTTAGGTGCTAATATTTGTGGAATAGGTTCAATTATTTTTTATGGCAAGCATAATATTGAATATGTTTACTATGTTAAAGGTTTAAGGAATAACCTATTGAGTGTTGGAAAAATGTGTAGCAAAGAGTAGAATTTTATGTTTCAAGACGATGGATGTGACATCAGAAAGGGGCTCGAAACTGTGATTGCTATTGGAAAGAGGAAAGATGGAAATATCTATCAACTCAAGGATGGTGATGGTCATTGTTTTATGACTCAAATTAATGATAGCTAGTTATGGTATAGTAGGATGTTTCACATCAATTTTGATAACCTAGTAAAAATCAGTTCAGTTCAAGCAGTGACAAATCTTCCAAGAATTACAAAGCCTATCAATGTTGTTTGTGGAGATCATCAATTTGGAAAAAAAAAGTGGTTTCAAGGGAAAAGAACAATCTTCTACCATATTGTGGGCATTGGTGCATACAGACCTTTGTGGTTCTACAAGAGTGAAAATTCTTCAAGGTGATAGGTATTTCATGCTTTTGATTGATGATTATTCTAGAATGACATGGGTTACTTTTCTATATAGAGAAAATTTTGAATCCCTAGATATATTCAAAGCATTTAAAGGTATGCTTGAGAATGAAATGGATTTGAAGATCAAATGTTTGAGGTTTGAAAGAGGTGGAGATTTCACCTCCAATGAATCAAACATGTTTTATGAGAATCATAGAATATAAAGGCACTTGTCTGCCCCTAGGACTCCTCAAAAAAATGGAGTGGTGGAAAGGAAAAATAGGACTATTTAAGAGCTGCAAGGACTATGATGAAAGAAGCTAACCTACTTGAAGTCTACTGCAGAGAAGAAATTCATGCTACTGTTTACATACTTAACAAAGTACAAGCAAAAGGAAATAGCACAAAGACTCCCTATGATTTGTGGTATGTGAAAATCCCTACTGTCAAGTACTTCAGAGTGTTAAAAACCAAATTTCTTTATCAAAAGAGATGATGAAAACTTAGGAAAGTTTGATGTAAGGTCTGATGAAGGTATCTTCCTTGGATATTCTACTAAAATCAATGCTTACAAAAGTTACAACAAAACGCTAAGAAGGATTATTAAGAGTGCAAGTGTTAAAGTTGATGAAAGTTTGCAAAATTCAGTTGTTGATATGTAATTAAAGGTTTACAAAATAACTTGCACTTAACCTTAATCACAAATTTTCCCGATCACAAACAAAATTGTGTGGTTATTTTATTTAATCGTTGAAATTATAGAATTGAGTTCACTTAACTCTTTGCACAAATTAATGTAACAGTAACTAATTACTTAAATTTTGTAATTAAAATTCAAATAAGGAATTAAAACTAAAAAGAATAAGAGAGAGAATAGAGATACAATAATGAATTTGTTAATGAAGCTCACCCATATGTTTAGGCTACGTCTCTGGGTTTGCTTCTCAATGTAGGACTGCTTTATTAATGATGCCAAGCTTTAATTGCCTTTATCCATCATCCAAGCTTTAGACCTGCATTACAAATTCTCTCACAATCTCCTCTCAACTCCCAAAGACACGATAGGCTTCAAATGCCTTAAAATCCAAATTAGACTAAATGAATATAAATTACAAACATCTTTGCATACATTAGTCTCCCACCTTCTCTTGCCTAATTTCCTCCCAAAAAGAAATTGATTGCCTTCACAAGAGAAAAATATCCCCCTTAAATACTATTTCCCATACTATTATGGGGTTAAAAGAATAATATTTTAAAAAATAGCCTAAATCACCTATTCTAAGCCCCTTTAGATTTAAAATCAAATAAAAATCTTTTAAAACCCTTTTAAAGTTTTCAGGCTTAATAATTTTTAATATTTCAATGGCTCTCGTATAATGGAGCCCTTTAAAATCTCTTTAAAATCTTCTAAAACCGAGCTTATTTAAATTATTATGGTTTTAAAACATCTTAGATTCACTTTAAATAGAATAATATGTCAAAATATCTTGCAAATCTTGCATGGTGTGTTGGTTGGGTTCCCATATAGCATGGGGGAGGTTGGGGGTTCAAACAACCCAACCCCCTATTTTTAGATTTAACTTTATTTATTGTATAAATAAAATCGTCGCCCAATATATCCTAGAGAAGTCCGTGTGGTGTAGTGGTTAGGAGGAAGGAGGTGAGTGGTTGGGGGTTTGAATCCCCCAACCCACATTTTTGAACAAACTTTCTGAACCATCCGCCTGGTGGAGTCCACGTGGCACCTAGCCATTGGGCCATGTGGCAAACACGTTTCAAGTCATGATTCACCAACCGATGCCACCTCATTGCTTATTCATCCATTTTAGTTGGACATGTAGCACCATCTGGCTGGTCCACATTAGCATGATGATGTCATCATTGTCGCTTGGCCAACCTTTTTCTATGCAACTTTGACAGGCCATATCTTGCTCATGCGGACTCCGTTTGATGCGATTCAACTAGTGTCAAAATTGTCTCGACAAGCACTTTGACTTGGCACTGTTTTTGTCTAATTTGGAGATGATAATATTTTTAACCATGAGTCAACATCTAGAATCTCTAACCCCGCTAAAATTTGAAAAAGCATAAAATTTACGTGCGGTATCCTTTTGACACGATTCAAGTTTTATCAGGATCGTGTCAGTGAGCTCTATCCAATGATGTTGGTTTTTTCAAATTCTAATATTGTGAAATTTTGAGGTCTTCTGGATCCTCTTGGATCATTCCTCCCAATTGAGAAGATTTTGACCACCAAAAGTCTATTTTTATGTAGAATTGAAGTGAAGGTGTTGTTGCCTCACTTGCCCAGTATCATATGTCCACCTTGCTAGAATTCTTGTCATCTGACCCATCACAAATAAGATGAAAAATAAGATAGCATTGTTGATACAATTAATTGTATACTCATCAATATTCATTTTTGCATCCACCATACACATAGAACTAATTAGTAGAATAGAAAGCAACAATACTGAATAAACTGATGTGAAAGAAAAAGTATCATCGTGTTGGATCTCTTGAAGATGAACTTTATCAGAAAATGAATCATTCAAACCCTCCTTTACCACCTTTGGTTGAAGGCTTAAATGTGTTGGTGATTGATCCTCACATTGTGTTGTCTGTGACATCTTATCATGATTATAATCTTCATGCTTAATATTACTAGTTGTTACAGAAATGAGGGTTAAAGTATTTCTTGCATTTACAATCATCTTCAAATGTCCTGTGTTTACAACATATCTATCATTCTTCATGCGATGAGCTTTCACAATGAATTCAATTCCATCCTTAAACAAATGATACATGTCATGTTCCCTGTAAAAAATGGCCTTTCTGTCATACAAGTAAGGACTTCCTAAAACCATCCCACATTGTCTAGACACATGTAAACGAGCATTATCATGCACCCAACCCAATGGATATGGTATTGGATGAGGTGTTTTTTTTAATCCCAATTGCTTAACAACTTGTTCAGAGATTAAGTTCACTTGTGATCCACTATCTTTGAGTGTATCAATTTTTCTTTGTTTTACAATAGTCCTTATATGAAACAATTTGTTCCTTTTACTTTCAATAGGGATCTCATTAAACTTTAAAGAAGCATGGGAACTACTACTAGCAATAGGAATGATACCTTTTATACCCACAACTGTCATCTTGGTTTCATCATCGGAACCCGATTCGAGGTCTTGCATGATAGTTGCGGTATTTTTCTTACCCTTTCGATCCTTGAACCACTTTGGTTTATGATCAAGTTGTGATTTCCAACATTTTGCATCATCATGCCCTTTCTTTTTGTAATGTGAGCAATAAGGCTTTTCCTCCTCTTTCTTCACGAAAGTTGTCTGCTACATTTCCTTCTTCCTTTGCTTCCTTTTTGCTTACCGGATTCCATTAAGAAACTATCATGGCTATTCTTCATGCCTATTTCAAGATGAATGGCTTGCACACTAAATTTTTCAAGGTTAGTTGGATTGAACATAAGTATTGTATGCCTCAAATTTTCATGTAATCCACCTATATACTTTAACAAAGTTTCTTGCATGTATAATGGAATGCCCAAAATTAAAGCTCTTTTCCTATATTCAAATGTATATTCTTGTACACTTTGTCCTTTCTCTTGCCTTAATGATTGACAATTCATTACTGCTTGTTGCATGTGACCTAATGGATAAAATTGTTTCTTAAGTGCAGCTATAAACTCAAACCAAGAAGAAATAATTTTACCATATAAACTAAGATCTTCTTGAGTTTTTCTCTCCCACCAGATTAAGGTTGTGCCTCCCAGGCGAAGAGTGGCTAAATAGATCTTTGAAGTATCATTAGTAAAATTTTGAATCTTGCAATAAACTTCAATCTACTTTATCCAATTATTAAGTTTCTCTACATCCAGTTCTCCATCATAAGTTGGAAATTCAAATTTAACATCAAGCTTTAACAAAGGTGTATTAGATTCAGTTTGCACAAGTTGTTTCTTCTTTGAAGAGGAAGTAGACGAAGAAGATGAAGAAGACGAAGATGGAGACAGAGGTTTAGGAGGGTCACTACCACCTCCTACTCCTTTACCTTCATCATCTTTTGAAGACAATTCACCTTTCTCCTTCTTCTTTTTGTTCTTGTACAACTCTTCCACCACCATCTTCATGTCTAGGAATGCTTTGCAAAATTGTTCTTCATTCTCAAAGATTTCAAGACTAGGAGATTTTCCTTCTTCCGACTGTGTCATGGTTTGTCTTCGATTAACTCGCCTACATCCAATCTCTGGATTAATCTCTTCAAGTGCACCTTCTCCTCGCTTTAATTTCAACCTGGTTAACATCCACCACTTGCAATTTTTTTCCTGTTAAACTACTATGATACCAAACTTGATTTGTAATTAAAGGTTTAGTGCAAGTTATTTTGTAAACCTTTAATTATAGATCATTAGAAGAGATGATGAAAACTTAGTAAATTTTGATGTAAGGTCTGATGAAGGTATCTTCCTTGGATATTCTTCTAAAACCAAACTTACAGATGTTACAACAAAAGGCTAAGAAGGATTATTGAGAGTGCAAGTGTTAAAGTTGATGAAAATTTGCAAAATTCAGTTGTGATAGATGGATATGAGTTAGATTAGCTTGCTTGTGGAGAAAAAGAAGAAGAAAAAGCTAAAGAAAAAGAAGTGTGGAATGATGAGGAAGATGTTCTAGAAAATACCCCTAGAACCCCTAAGTATGTGTGGAGAAATCATTCTGAAGAACAAATCATTGGAGACAAAAGAAAAGGTGTGTTGACAAGAAGAATAGCTACTGAAACAAAGGTAAATTTGTGTTTACTTTCTAAAGTTGAACCTAAAACAGTGAATGAGGCATGCAAAGATGAGTATTGGATATAGGGAATGGAAGAAGAACTTATGTAGATTGAGAAGAATCAGACTTGGGAACTTTCCCCAAGACCTTCAAACAAAAACATAATTGGATTAGTGAGTATTTAGAAATAAGTCGAATGAGAATGGATAAGTAGTAAGAAACAAGGCAAGGCTTGTGTGTAAAGGATATGCACAAGTTGAAGGAAATAACTTTGAGGAGACATTTTCTCTAGTGGCTAGAATGGAAGCAATTAGGATGTTTTTAGATTTTGCAGCACATAAAGAATTCAAAGTTTATCAAATGGATGTGAATTTTTCTTTCTTGAATGGAGAGTTGGAAGAGGAAGTATACATGGAATGACCGGAAGGATTTCAATTGTTAGATAAACCTAATATGGTTTGCAGATTGAAGAACACATTGTATGGGTTGAAGCAAGCTCCCAGAGCTTGGTATGCAAGGTTGGAAAAATATTTGATACATCAAGGATTCAATAAAGGAACCACAAATAGTAATCTTTACAATTGAAAAAGATCAAATCTTAATTGTAGTAGTGTATGTTGATGACATAATTTTTGGAGGTAATGAAGCTATGTGAAAGAATTTTGCAGAAGAGATGCAAAAATATTTTGAGATGTCTATGTTTGGGGAAATGAATTTTTTCCTTGGGCTACAAATCAATCAAAAAGATAAAGGCATATTCATTTCACATTCAAAGTATGTCAAAGAGATGTTGAAGAAGTTTGGAATGGAAGATTCCAAACCGGTACGTACTCCTATGGTTACTGGTTGCAAACTGAGTAAGGATGATGAATCACCTAAATTTGATTAGAGAAAACATAGATCTATGATTGGTGGATTGCTATATCTAATTGTTACTAGACCGAATATCATGCATGTAGTTTGTCTTGTGGCTAGATTTCAAGAAGATCCTAAAGAGTCACATGTTGCGGCAGTGAAGAGGATATTCAAATACCTAAAGGGAACTTTAGATTATGGCTTATGGTATCCTAAGGATATTGATTTCACATTGAGTGCTTACATAGATGTAGATTGGGTTGGTTGTGTGAGTGATAGGAAAATACTACAAGTGGTGGTGCATTCTTTCTTGGATGCAGATTGGTATCATGGCTAAGTAAGAAGCAACATTTAATTTCCTTACCTACTATAGAGTCTAAGTATATTGCAGTAGCATCTTGCTTCACACAATTGTTGTGGATGAGACAAACATTGAAGGATATCAGAGTGGTGTATGAGACAAACATTTAACTATCTCCGGGAGAAGTTAGGGTTCATTGTCCCTCCTTCTCTAAACTAGATGCATATGGAGATGCATCAGTCCAGTGGATCTATGGATTCATTCTTTTTCTAGATTTGTGTTGGTGGCTACCTCTCAGGGGGAGTAGGTAGTGACATTGTTGCAATATGGAGTGAGTGATGTCATTTTGCAAAGTTTTCTGATTTGGTATCCATTGGTGTGTACTCCTAAGGGGGAGTATTCAAATTATTAAAAGCATGTTGTAGAACAGTAGTAAGTATCCTTGTTCAATGTTAAAGGGGGGAACAATACAAAACATTTTATCCTTATCCATTAATGCTAAAGGGGGAGAGAGAATCGTGTCAAAAAAGGAACAAATTGATAGAGGAGAAAGAGAGTCAGTCGATAAGAGAAGCATGTGAAAAATAATAAGTTGAAAGGAGGAGAGATAAATGTTGTGTAAGTTGTCTAATCAACAAAAATAAAGGAGAGTTGTCTTTGATGATTTTTCGCATCTTGTGTTGCCATCAATGACAAAGGGGAGATTTTTGCAAGTATGAAGGTTTTGTCATTGATGTCAACAAGCCTGTGTTGTCATTGGCATGAATTGTGCAGTGGTCAAGAGAATTTAGTAAAGGGGAGATTATTGCAAGTGATAGAGAGGTTTTTTGGTTTTGCTCCACATTTCTTCTAGGTTGAAGATCTACTTGTGTGGTTTAGATATATTGGTTACAAGTGTTCAAAGATGCTATATTTAGAATTTGTCGTGATGGATCATTGTACAGAAGTTGTGTTCACCAGTGTGTGAACTGTGCATTATAGAGGTTTCTGGGAGAAATGTTTTAGCTCTGAATTTCTCCACAGTTATCCTTCAGGTCTTGCGATTCTGAAGGAGAGTTGATTATGTTAGTATCTTACTTCTATCAAGAGGATTCATGGTTTAGTGTTCTGGAAGATGGTCTTCTGAGTTGTAGAGTATTACAAGATGTGTGGCAGAGTGGTCTGGATGTACTGGGCTTGCACATTCTTTAGATGAAATTTGTCACAAAGGAGTTTGTTGATTGCCAGGGTGTTTTTGGATCGTTTCCAAGTGAAATTTGTTGTCTGAAATCTATGGATTGATCTAAGGAAGCATGTACTTAAAATTTTAATGGTGTTTTCACTAAAAACGATCGACCTAGGGTTTACACTACATGTGAAGCATCTTCGAAGTTTTTGGAAGTGTATTGAGGTGTCTTAGGATAGATTTGGGTCCTATCTAAGGATTTGTGTGGTTCGTCTTCATTCCTATCCACCGTAGGAATGCTTAGTGGTGACCTATTTTGAATTTGTAAGTGTGAGGTGTGTGTAGCCAACTTGAAGATGTTTTTCAAGTCGTGGATATTATAAATACAAGGTGAGATGATGTGTGTCGATGTGTTGAGTGGTGTGATGAAAAATTCAAAGTAGTGAAGTGCAAAGATGCAAAATGTAGTGCAAGCTATAATGCAAGATTGTTGAAGGCAATGAGCTTAAGGTGTCTTGATCTTTTAACAACTATGAAGGTGTTAGAGCTATTGTGGTGGATTTTTTGTTGCATTGAGATCATGTTCTTTGTGTAACATTCCTTCTTCTTTCTTCTTTTCATTTTGGTAGTGAGCCTTGGTTGTGAGCCTTTCTAGACAGTGTTTACTATTCTGGAAATGAGCCTTTGTACTAGTTTTACAATTACTTATATTGCGAGTTAATCCTCATCGTGGTTTTACCCTTTTTGGGTTTTCCACATAAATATAGTGTTCTCTTGTGCATGGTGTTTAAGTTGTTTAAGTTTTTATTATCTATTTTTCATGTTAATTCATCATAATAGATTAATGGTTTGATGAATACATGTGGATCTGAATATTAATGAGGTTTTGGATGTTTTAATAAGATACAACTGATTCAACCCCCTCTTAGTTTTCTTATTCATTCAAAACCTACTCCCCTTGAGAGGTCGCCTCCAACATTAATCCAAAATAAAGAATGAATCTTGAAATCCACTGGACTGATGCACATACTTATGCATCTAGTTCAAAAAAGGAGGGGTAGTAACCCCTAACTTCTCCCAGAGATACACAAAATTTTCCTTAGGAATAGCCTTAATGAATATATTAGCAACCTGATCCTTGGTAGGCACATACTCCAGCTTCACCTCATTCTCTGCAACCTTCTCTCTCAAAAAGTGATACTGAATTGAGATATTTTTGTCCTTGAATGCATTACTAGATTATTTGAAATGTTAGTAGCACTTGTATTATCACAAAAAATAGAAATTGGTTCACCATACACAACTCTAATATCCTTCAAGGTTTTCTTCATCCATAACACCCGAGTGTAGCATGATGTTGCAACAATGTATTTTTCTTTTGTAGTAGATAAAGACACTAAATCATGCTTCTTGCTTATCCAAGTTACTAATCTACATCCAAGAAAGAATGTACCACCACTTGTACTTTTTTTGTCATCCACACAACCTACCCAATCTGCATTTATATAAGAACTCAGAGATAAATCAATATCCTTTGGATACCACATGCCATGTTCTGGAGTGCCCTTCAAATATCTAAATATTCTCTTCACTATTGCAACATGTGACTCTCTAAGATCTTGAAATCTAGCCACAAGACAAATTGTATGCATGATATCCGATCTAGTAGCAGTTAGATATAATAGTCCTCTAATCATTGATCTATACTTGCTCTAATTAGCCTTAGGAGATTCATCATTCTTGCTCAACTTGCAACCAGTAATCATAGGAGTACATATTGGTTTAGATTCTTCCATTCCAAACTTCTTTAGTACCTCCTTGACATACTTTGATTCTGAAATGAATATGCCTTTCTATGTCTGATTGATTTGTAGTCCAAGGAAGAAATTCATCTCCCCAAACATAGACATCTCAAACTCTTTCTACATATCTTCTATAAATCTCTTTCACATTGCTTCATTACCTCAAAATATTATGTCATCAACATACACTACTACAATCAATATTTTATCTTTTTCAACCTTAAAGTAAAAATTACTACCTATGGTACCTTTATTGAATCCTTTTTCTAACAAACACTTGTCCAATCTTGCATACCAAGCTTTGGGGGCTTTCTTTAGTCCATATAATCCCTTCTTCAATATGCGGACCATATCCATTTTGTCTAATAATTGAAATCCTTCTAGTTGTTCAATGTATACTTATTCTTCCAATTCTCCATTAAAAAATGCAAACTTCACATCCATTTAGTAAACTTTAAAATCCTTATGTGCTGCAAAAGCCAAAACATCCTAATTTCTTCCATTCTTGCCACTGGAGAAAATGTCTCCTCAAAATCCATTCCTTCTACTTGTGAGTAGCCTTTACACACAAACCTTGCTTTTTTTCAAACCACTTCTCCATTCTCATTTAGTTTGTTCCAGAATACCCAATTAGATCCAATCACATTCTTGTTTTCAGGTCTTGGGACAAGTTCCCAAGTTTGATTTTTCTCAATCTACAACAACTCTTTTTTCATAGCCTTGATCCAATATTCATCTTTGCATGCTTCAATCATTGTTTTAGGTCCATTTTTAGAAAGTAAACATAGATTCACATGTTCTTCTATCATAGCATCTTTTCTTCTTGTCAACACACCTTTTCTTTTGTCTCTAATGATCTGATCTTCTAAATAATTTTTTTTGTATATGTCATGTGATGATAGTGGAATGTGACATTAGGCTCAAGGCATAAAAGCAACATGCGATGGTTAGTAGAGTATGACATCAAATGGGATAGATGGAAATGTCCCGCTAATTTTCTAGGGACATGGTGGGTCCTTGGTTTAGCCCTATGATGGTACGAAAAAAATGACATGTGTTCTCTAGGACAGGTGACATAATATGGTTGCAACACAAGGTTTATATGCATTGCATTTTTCATTCTTCTGATCACAAATCAATTTGTGATATGCGATGGGAAGGTGTTAGTGGATTCTAACATAAGCAGGGATAGGTGGAAAGTTCTAGTTGCATTGCATTTAACAATCTTCACACACTATGCAAACTAGTGATATGCAGTTGAAGGAATAGTGGGTTCTCAGTTTATAAAACTATGATGGAGTGATATCTCGATAGGTGGTAATGTATGATTGCATCGCCTAGGTTATTCACACCATTGTTGTGAATAACACAGTAGTGAGCAAAGAGTGATAGGAAAAAGGTTTGTGATGAAGACATGGTGGATCCTCTATTCAATCAACAATGGATCGATAAGTTGGACATGTGTTCAGAGAGACAAATGGAAGTTTTTCATTGCATCATAAGGATCCTTTAGATTGCAGAAATTATTTTAAAGCCCAAAGCATAAGTGCGATAGGCATAAGATATGTGATGGAGATCTACGACAAGAATTTAAAAGAACCTAATCTAATCGTTGTGTTTTAAAGATGAGAGATTAATCAAATTATGGCATATGAAGGGTTCGATGGACTGGATTCAAAGTTGAATGTCTACAACAGCTAGAACAGTGTGAATAGTGGAAGCTGCCATGAATCAACACAAAGGATGAATTTAATTTACTCAACCACTCCAATGACCTAATTTTGTTGGAAAAAATATTTGTAGATGGTGGCACGATGACGAAGAGGATCAATAATCAAATATAGATTGATCATGAAAGATATGGCAGTAAATCTGTATCTGATCTAGGGTTTCCAAATTGCTAAAATTAGAAAATGCAAAGAATTTAGACATAGTGTGCATGGCTCAAGGTATTGAATGTTTTTGATGGTGTGTGTCTCAAGGAGTAGAAGTCTCTTGTTGATGAAGGCAAGCATGTGAAGATGAACAAAAGAGGTAGAGAGAAGTGAAGCGGACATCGAATGCACATGCCATGTAGAGAAGTCCTAGATTGCAACATAGAGAATATCTTGTAGGATATGCATTGAAGTGCATAGGTGCAGTGCAACAAAATAGAACAAAGAATGTTTTAAGTGTAGAGCAGTGAGATAGAGAAGAGAAAGGGGGAAGATCAGAGAAATGAGTTGTTGAGTGAACAACAATAAAGAATGTGTAGATTGCAGAGAAGAGAAGAGAAGTGCAAAGGTATGTATTGTTGAGATTACAACAATAGCAACAGAGAGAATTCTAGCATAGTTGCAAAGCAAAGAATGAGCAATTACAGATCAAACTTGTAACAGAGAATTAGATTCAATTGAATCATTGTAATATAGAGTTGCAACTCCCATATTTTCATTGTAAATCTGATTGGTTGGTGCCATTAGATAACTAAGTTGGTGCTTTGTGTAGGGAGTTGGTGCTTACTTGGAGTTGGTGCTCCTAAATCAAGGGATTGGTGTCTCCTTGGAGTTGGTGCTCCTAAATCAAGGGATTGGTGTCTCCTTAGGGTTGGTTCTCTTAAACTTTGTAACTAGTGAGGTTCCATTATGATGTTGGATTTGAGTAGTAGACTCAAGAAGCTTTTATCACCATGGTTTTTCCCATATTGGGTTTTCCACATATATCTGGTGTTATGAGCTTTTGTGTGTGTGTGTGTGATTTCTCTGCATATACTTTTATATTGGTTTAAAAGTATTAAAGTAAGGTTCTGATTGATCTACTGATTCACCCTCCTCTCAGTAGATTGTTGTGTTCCAATAATTGGTATCCGATCCATGATTCCCTTTGAAGAAGCTTAATCAAATCAAGTAGATCTTGGTTTGTGAACACAAGATGGCTAGTCAAGAAGGTTCCTCATCAAACAAAGTACCTCTCTTTGATGGATAAAACTATGCTTTTTGGAGCATTAGAATGGAGACATAGTTGTCTTCATTAGGGTTTGATGTATGGATGTCAGTTGTGAAGGGATATGCAATTACTGCTACTCCTACTGATTAGGCTAGCAAGAAAGAATATGAGAGTAATGCTAAGGCAAAGAATGTTATTCTTTGTGGACTGTCTAGTTCAGTGTTTGTCAAAGTGATGCATTGTCAAACTGCACATGATATTTGGGACAAGCTGAAGAACATGTCTATGAAGGTGATGATGAAGTAAAGTTGGAAAAGCTACAAACTTTCTGAAGCAAGTTTGAAAGCCTAACTTGGGTGAGTGAAGAGAAGATTACAGAATACCTCCTAAGAGTAGATGAAATAGTGAATGCTAGTTGTCAGAGGCCTCAAAGAAGAAGTGAAAGAATTAGTTATTGTACAAAAGGTACTAGATCCCTACAATCTAAGTATGATTCTAAGATTTTTGTAATAGAAGAAGCAAGATAAATGGACAAACTCATTGTTGATGTGTTGCATGACATCTTCATCACCTATGCGATGAGAATGAGAGATGCAGATTCATCCAAAAGAGAAGATGCATTTAAAGCAAATAGCAAGGAGAAGAAAGAAACCTCTACATCCAGGTCTGAAGAGTTTGATGAAGAAGCCAACTTCAACAAAAGATTGAGAAGAGGCTTTGGAAAATACAAAGGTAAGCTACCCTTTAAATTCTTTAAATGTGGTAAAATTGGTCATCTTGCTTCTGAATGTCCTTATGATGAAAATACTAACTCTGAGCAAGAAGAGGATAGTAAAAAGAGGAAGAAGAAGAGTTTGCACACAAAAGAAGAAAATGGTTCATCTAATGCTAGTAATTGTTCAAGTGATGGATATGACTATGCCTTGATGGCTAAGGGAAATGGATCCCTGTTTATGGAAAAAGGCTCTGCAGATGGTGAGGTTAAAGACCATGATGAAGAAGAAGTTGAAACCTCTGGAGAAGAAGAAGAAGAAGAAGAAGTGGACCTAGAAGGTGAACTCATCTATGCTCTGGATGATATTGTTAACTTGAGAAAGGAGAACAAGAAGCTAAATATGTATGCACAAAAAGAGATTGAGAAGCTAACCAAGAACCTTGAAGAGTCCGATCAAATGGTGGTCAACTTGAAGACACAAGTTGAAGAGGTGAAGAGGATAGAAGATGTAGTTAAGTTTGAATGACAATCTAAACCAGATGAGTGTATGAAGTTAGAGGCTGAAATAGTTGCTTTGAGGAAAGATTTAGAAAATGCTAAGGAGAAAGTTGATAGAGGTTTGAACTTGAAAGGTGGCTCTAAGATATTAGATGAGTTGATTAACTCACAAATGCCTATAAAAGAGAAGTCTAGCCTTAGTTTTGAAAAAGGAAAGAGTCCAACCAAGAGTGCATCTGAAAATTTATATGATTACTTCAAAGCTGAAGAGAAGTGTGAGAAAGCCTGCACTAAATGTTCCAAGGAAAATGCCTCTAGAAATAGAAAACCAAATAAAAATGTTGTTCAGATGAAGAAACTAGATGAAGAAAAGAAGCTTGCAACAAACAAGAAGAATAACCAATTAGTCCCTGTTCACTTGAAGAAGAAGCATAACATAAAGGGAGATGATGCAGATGCCTTCACTAGGGTGAGAGATTTGAAGAAGTCAAAGAAAAGAAATTCTATGACCATGTATTCCTCATTTTTCTATGGTTACTACTATACATGTAATCAGTTTGGTCATAGGGCTTGTGAATGTAGAGTTAGTTCCAAAAGGAGTACAAAAAATGTGAATAGAAATTCATTTGCTCCTTTAGTGGATTTGAATGTAATGTGCTCCAATTGCAATAATTTTGGTCACATGGCTAAACATTGTAGAAAGAATTATGTAAGACCAAAAGCACAGAGTAAAAAGAAGGATATGTCCCCTAGAGTGAACAAAGGTTCACATGTTCCTGAGAAGAAGGCAGATATGACAAAGAAGAAACCTAAGAAGGTGTGGAGAGAGAAAGGTCATAAGGCAGCATCCAAAGTGGTTACTCCTGCCTTACATCACTAATCCTTAGTGATAGAGCATGAGCTCAGGGGGAGCTTCATAGAAATTTCATTCATCCCTGGAAGAGAAGAGGAAAGATCAAGTCAAGTATGGTTGATTTTACAAATTTTTAATGACTTGATGGTTGCAGATATCACAGACACACTCTTTCTCTTTGTATGGCTTGTCAAAGAGGGAGAATATTTGAAGTAGCATAAACTGGTATCAGTTGGTATCAGATAAAGGGAGAGAAAGGTTCCTCTACCATTGCTAAGGGGGAGTAACAATTGTAGAAGCATGGTGTCTTGAAGAGACCCATTGCCATTGATGTCAAAGGGGGAGAATTTGAGAAAAAATATTTTGTGGGAGAAAGTGTGCAAAATGCTCTTTGCTTGTCAAAGGAGGAGATATGTCTAAGGGGGGCTATGACTTTGACTTATATTGTTGTATGAGCGTTCCTATCAATATAATTGGTACAAAGCATTTCAGTTGGTGCAGAGCATTTTTGTTTTTCCATCAATGACAAAGGGGGAGATTGTTGGCATAACGTTGTCATTGATGTCAAAAGGCAATTGGATTGATGTCAAAGGGAAGATCATTGGAAGTCTACATGTCATGGATGTCAGAGGATGTGTCACAGAAGAATGGTGAAGAATGATGGAGAGAAAATCATATTTTGTAGATATTGTAAAGTTGTTGAAATGTTGCAAAATTGTCATGAAATATTGTCATGCTACACTTCCAATAGTTTGAGGAGAAAACAAACAACATATTTGATGTGGGTTCTTCAAGAGATTTCCAATGGTGTGATTTGCAAGGTCAAAAGTTGTATAAGCTGCTTAGAAATGATTTAATTATGCTCTCAGATAGAATTAGGGTTTAGCAAATAAACCCTAAGGGTTTCTAGTCATGGCACTAATCAAAGTTTTTTATTTTTTCGTTGATTGGATATTGGTGGTTGTCGATCACTTAAGTCATAACTTAAGCCTTTTATGTCATTGCGGTGATCAACCCCTTGCCCTAGTGTTTATTGGCTTGGTCAGAGAACTGAAGACTTAAATATTTTTGAAGTCAAAAGAGTGTTAGTATTTTATAAAGGTTATGGAACCTCTGTCAATCCCTGCCTTGGTTGTTATAACTTTTATTTTTCTTCCCAAGGTTGAAGTTGAGTCATGTTGGAAAAACCTCCATCGGTCACCGAAGAGGTTAGCAAAACCTCCTTCCTCCCCACTTGGTGGTGACGTGGCAGTTCCTCAATGCATTGCAACATTCCTTCACATTACAGTTTGAGTTTACAACGACCAAGTCTATTTGCGATGGTGTGATGAGAACAAAAGGGTATGTTTCAATTTATGAATGCATCACAAAATCCCTTTGTATCTCTTTTTCTATTCTTCTTGTGGAAAGAAATTTGGCAATATGCGATGGTAGTGGAGTATGATGTTAACAAGAGATAGGTGGCAGCATCCCGCTAGTTCGTTGAGTGTTTGGTGGATCCTTAGTTTAGCCCTATGAGAGTGCAAGATGACAACACATGGTTGTATCTCACTACTTTTCAAGAGACATGGTGGGTCCTTAGTCTAGCCCTCGATAGGTACGTATCTCGTAGATGATACTAGATGAAGGCTTCAAGGCACAGAGCATGACTTAACAACGTCACGATGGTTAGTGGAGTATGACATTAGATGGGAGAGATGGCGTCGCTGCTTCACCTAGGAGACATGGTAAGATCATGGTTGGAATGAATGAATGAATGTTTAATCGTCCCGCGAATTAAGCGACCTATAGGACCTGAGATAGCAAGCAAGGTTTATCCCTACGATGGTGCAAAAGGAAGACATGTGTGCTCCAAGACAGGTGGCAGAATATGGTCGCAATGCAAGGTTTATATGCATCAAATTTTTCATTCTTCTGGTCACAAAGCAATTTGCAATATGCGATGGGAAGGTGTTAGTGGATTCTGATGTCAACAAGGACAGGTGTCCAAAGTTCTGGTTGCATCGCTTAGTTCCTTTGCATCGTGTTAACATTCTTCACGCGCTATGCAAACTAGCGGTATACGATGAAAGGAATAGTGGGTTCTCAATTTGTAAAACTGCGATGGAGCAATATCTCAACAGGTGGCAATATATGATTGCATGGCTCGAGTTATTCACATGGTGGATCCTCTATTCAATCAACGATGGAGTGATATGTTGGACACATGTTCAGAGAGACAGATGTCAGTGTTTTATTGCATCACATGGCTCCTTTACATCGCAGGAATGATTTTAAAGCCCAAAGCATAAGTGTGATAGACATAAGCTATGCAATGGAGATCTACAATGAGAATTTAAAAGAACCTAATTTAACGACTGTGTTTTAAAGATGAGAGATTAATCAGATTGTGGCGCGAAGGGTTCAGATCGACGGACCAGATTCAAAGTTGAATATCTGCAATGGCTAGAATAGTGTGAATGGTGGAAGCCGCCATGAATCGACACAAAGGACGAATTTAATTGGATCAACCACTCCAACGACCTAGTTTGGTTGGCGATAAGATTTACATACGGCAACACAATGACAAAGAGGATCAATAATAAGATACAGATTGATCATGAAAGATATGGCAGTAAATGTGTATTTGATCTAGGGTTTCCAGATTGCTAAAATTAGCAAATGCAGAGAATCTGGACAGAGTGTGCATGGATCGAGGTATTGAATGTTGTTGATGGTGTGTGTCTCGAGGAGTAGAAGGATCCTGTCAGTGAAGGAAAGTATGTGAAGATGGACAAAAGAGGTAGAGAGAAGTGAAGCAGACAGAGAATGCACATGCTGTGAAGAGAAGTCCTAAACTCCAACACAGAGAATATCTTCTAGGATATGCATTGAAGTGTATAGGTGTGGTGCAACAAAGTAGAGCAGAGAATTTTCTAAGTGTAGAGTAGTGAGATAGAGAAGAGAAAGGGGGAAGAGCAGAGAACTAAGTTGTTGAGTGAACAATAGAAAAGAATGTGTAGATTGCAGAGAAGAGGAGAAGTACAAAGGTATGTGTTGCTAAGATTGCAACAACAACAACAGAGAGAATGCTTGCATAGTTGCAAAGCAAAGATTGAGCAATTATAGATCAAACTTGTAACATAGAATTGGATTCAAGTGAATCATTGTAATATGGAGTTGCAACTCTAGTATTTTCATTATAAATCTAATTGGTTGGTGCCATCAGAGTTGGTGCTTAGTGTAGTGAGTTGGTGCTTCCTTGGCGTTGGTGCTCCTAAATCAGGGGATTGGTGTCTCCTTGGAGTTCATGCTCCTAAATAAGGAGATTGGTGTCTCCTTAGAGTTGGTGCCCTTAAACTTTGTAACCAACAAGGTTCCATTGTGACACTGGATTTGAGTAGTAGACTCGAGTAGCTTTTGTCACTGTTGTTTTTCTCATATTGGGTTTTCTGCGTATATCTAGTGTATGAGCTTTTGTGTGTGTTTGTGATTTCTCTGCATATACTTTTATATTGGTTTAAAAGTATCAAAGTAAGGTTTTGATTGATCTACTAATTCACCCCCCTCTCAGTAAATTGTTGTGTTCCAACAAAATAGCATTAAGATCATTCTTAAGATATATTTGCTAAGTCCATATTGTTGCACCCTTTCCCTTGCAAAACCATTCCAACTTCTCACACACATGTTACCACAAGAGTGTTAGTACCTGATTAGTCCAAAAGATAACATACATGTATAAATGCAACCATGTCGTAAACTAAAATAAAACCAATTTGTTCATAACCTTTTAATTACTCAACATATATAGCAATTAAAGTATTAAGTCTATAACATAAATCATTGAATCCATACAAGAATACATAAGTATCAAGTATGATTACAATTTCAACATTAGAATCTCCAATTT
>VDFB02166484.1:0-39400 GCA_007258455.2 Sequoia sempervirens | reverse complement strand
TTAATCTTTGATTACAACAACTGTTTTTGGGTTCAATTTAAAGATCAAAATCTGATTTTGCAGGGTCTGGATTTGCATACAATGACATGTTTCTATTTGGTAAGATTGAAATGGAGATCAATCTCATTCCTGGTAACTCAGCTGACACAGTGGTTGCCTTCTATGTGGGTATTTCTTTTTAGTTCTTCCAAGTTAAACAGTCTACATAGTACAGTGGATACTCAGTATATATTGTCAACACAATAGTAGTCTGTTATAGTAGTTAATATGCTCACTGGTTATGTTTTTATGTCATAACAGTTGTGGAGTAGCATGTCTTTTGTTTTCCAAATTTATCAACTTGTCTCAAGTAGCCCTTACACAGCAATACAAATCTGCATTTAGCACACCTAATACTATTATCTTTTGCACCTTAATCTTATTTGATGAAAGTTCATGTTTTGTCCTCTATCTATGAAAGGCTTCTTTATGACAGGAAAAACATCAAGTGCACAGTTAGTGCTTAGATTAATTTTTTTTGTGTTTTCAATGTAGACCTAAAACAATTGTACTCAATGGCACAGGTAATTGGAAATGTTACAACAGTCTATGCATTCGTTGCGGAGGAGAAAGCAGTTAAATCATACAGAAATGCTCTGGTTCACCATGCTTAATGTTTTTTTGTCTTTATGGCTCAAACAATTCCTCTATTGAGCGTCTAATAACTAGGACACTTGATGTGTATGATTGTATGTTAAAAAACAAAAGTTTACTTTCCCCAATGTGGCATGTATTATTTTTGGTATATCTTCTTATACCTTTGAAGACTTAGAATCTTTTATTGCAATGGACTGCTTTCACATAGCAATCCTATGTACTTGAAATGAACATCTAGAGCAAACAACATTACCACATTCTAAGCACGTAGTCTTGTTTGGACCTCATAAAATCTTTGTGCTTCCTCTGAATTATCACATAATGTGCTATAATTTGTACAACTTGGTGTTAGTATAGTGGATGGAAAGATATGGCTGGGAATGGTTCCGATGGCATCCAACATAGTGAAGGTGCATGGATCTTATGTGTTGGAGGACTATGCTCTTTCACTCTATGCTTCACATGTTTACATAGATTGTAGTTTTTTGTTACACTATCAACACCAGAATACTCTTGCAAAAGACTCATCTTGGCTTATAGCATAATAGTCACACTAATATGATAGTTAATGTAACATACACCCCTGATTTTTTTTTTCTGATTTGTTCTAGCTATTGTATGAGGGTTTTCTGATTTGTTTTGCTGCTTGTTTCTCATACGTCATTCATGAAATAAGCATGCCAAACACATACAATATATTTGCAAGATAATAACAGAATATGCTAGCAATGGAAGATAGATTTCAGCCTTCACAATATTCAAAATTTTACAACTTCTAAGTTCAGATTTACAAGTAACAAATACCAAACTGAAAGTGATTTTCAGACCTAGGCAAAGTAGCATAACAACAGTTTTTTATGCTCTCAAAGTGCCAAGAACTATAGCAATGTTTTTGGCTCTAAACAGCTTGCTTTCAAGCAACCAACACGCTGCAAATCAGTCCTCAATATTCATCAACAGGCACCCATACATTAGCAGGTTATAAACTGAAGTTTTGACACCATAAAAGATGTCCCCCAAGAGAAGTTTGATCTGCTCTAATAAATCCAAGACTCACTCAAAAAATGCAATCTTATGCTTGAAAGAAATGCGTAGAGGAGAGTCATCCATCGAGCCAATACCCATTTTGAAAATCTAAGCCATATTAAAGATATAAGCATAAAACCAGATTCAGGTCCAAGAAACAAGTGCCCAGAGAATGACTAGAAACACACCAAAACTTCAATAAAATCACGCCAAACTGAAAGCTAAACAAATCCACACCAAAACCAAGAAGAAACTCCTCAAAAGAACTGAAAAATCTTCATTTTCAATCACCAAAACCCCTTAAACTAAACTCAGTGAAGCACTATGTGATCCCTGATGTAGAACCACTCCCAATCTAACTAAGGTGGATCTTTCACCACTGGAATCAGTCCACAATGGCGAGGGTTTTCGTCCTCAGCTCATAGCCCAAGCAATTTGAAAGAAATCCAACAACATTCTGTTATGTTGCCAAAGTGAAGATGTCCAAATGAGAGCCAAAATGATGTTTTATATTGAGTGAGAGGGAATTAGGGCGACTTTAAATTTTGAATTGCCTTTTTTTCCCTCCAAAAGGGACGCCCAAGAAGAAGCTAATATTATATTCATTTAAATTGCATTTGTAAAGAACCGAACCAATTTCTTTTTTTTTTGTTTTTCAAATGCAATATTAATCAATACCGCGACCTCGCTAAGGGTAGCTCTAAACCAAAACGCTATGCGTAAGCAACTCTAACCAAGAATGTACACCCGTGATCCCGATGTGGGCAAGGTGTATATTGTATGGTCGTAGGGATCTAATGCAGATGCAACTGAAAGGGAACTCTAACCAAGAATGCGTCTAGGACAGACGAGTATATGGTCAGAGGATCTAGATGCAAGATGAGCTAAAGTAACCCTAACCAAGGATGGCACCGAGTGATGGCGAGCATATGGTCAGAGGGTCCCTACAACTACTGACTGAAATTAAATAGGCGGCAAGCTAGCCTCTTCCACTTATCCAGTGGGAAATACAAGTAAATAAGGAAAATAAGTGAGAATGCTGACAGTACTACTGTTCAGCTTACAATGTGATAGAGTGCCAGCCAAGAACACAAGATTGGAAGTTTAATAATGCTACAACAATGTTTAACAACTCTCCCATGCACAATAGAACTATCTAGACTCAAACCCACTCAAAACCCAACTTTTTCTTAATCTGATTTTGACAGACCAGCATTGAAATGAAGCAACCAGCAACAGCATAACTCAACTAAATGCACATATCTAACTCATAACTCACCCAAATGACGTGATATCAGATGTAAAATGCTCTAATGAGGATGGCGCCCAAGTTAAGACACTGAAACCCACCCAAAATGCTTCTATTTATTTTTGCATGGAAACCAAAGCTTTCCCAAATGGTACGGCCCAGCAGCAAGGGCGATTTGGCTTTATAAAATCAAAGACACCTTCATAAAATCTGCAAATTTGCTTGAATGGTCGCCCCACATAGATAAAAGGATAAATGAAATACCTAGAACAATAGTAAATTTATTTTCAAAGATATGAGTGAAACTACAGATTCAGCTTGACTTCAGCAACTCCAGAAAATGATAAGAAATGCAATAAACTAAACTTCTAATGACAAAACAACACTACAATGCAAACCTCACTACAAAAAGTCACTCAAAACAAGCAAACCTCTCCACTAGGTGCTATCTCTCAAGCACGAAGTCGAGCCAAGGCTAGGAGGCATTCATTCCTCGAAGCAATCCCAGCACCATTCCGGCAGCATAACAATATTCAAGGCATAAGATACTGAAATGAAGACCCAAGACTCCCTTTTATAATTTTGAGAAGACCCCTCTAGAAGCTTCCAGAAGGTGCGCCCCACTTCCCAAGATGCTTTTAGGGTTTTGACTTGACCAAGTCTCCCTTCAAGATGGCGTCCTTTTTCATAAAGGCAATTTTCTTTTAATTTAAAATTATCTCCTCTCCAAAAGTTGGTGTCCCACCTCCAAGAGCAATATTTGACTTTAGAAATATTAAAACTTTCCCTAATGATGCATCCACCCATGAGGTCCCCCTTTTCAGAACAACTTAAAGTCATGAAGCTAGGCCAAGGGGTTATAACATTATAATATAACATGATTTTAATTAGTACTTATCCCTCCGTAAAATGCATCAAAAGGCCGTAAAACACATACCAACTAAACCGGCCAAGAGGAAAGCTCATTGAAATGAGCACTGACCATCAAGTAGTGTCAGGAATTTACTAAAAAATAGTAAATTCAAGAAGTTGCTCAATGTAATGTGATGCGACACCATTATGTAAGCTCAAAACCTTAAAAGAACTCAACTAAAAATCCCAACTCGAGATATTTGCCATGACTTACTAAAATAAAGTAAGTCCTAAAGCTCGTTCCTCGACGCAGCTTGCATGTCATACCTCTGTGAAGCTCCTAAAACCCAAAAAGAAATCCGTAATCCAAACAACAACCAAACTCCAACATGCAAACCCCCTAATCTTCTAAAGAACCCACTCAAGGCCGAAAACCCTAATTCCCGGTTCTACCTAACAACAAGAGATTGGGAAAAGGCCATCAATCACCTAAAAGTGTAGAGCTAAAAACGGGACATTACACATTTGACTTGACTTGGGGCGCCCAACATGCCTTAGCAATTTAAACTTTATAAAAATCAAATATATTTCTACTTTGGATGTCCAAATAGACTTAAGCCAATAAACTTTATAAAATGCAAATAACTCATAAGTTAGGCGTCCAAAATGACTTAAGTAATACGCTTTATAAAGATCACTTATCTCTCCAAAAGTGATGTCCCATTTAGCCTCAATAAATATTTAACTTTTTTTTTAATTTCCAACTAAAGCATCCATATTTGAAAATTACTTAAGCCATGACCTGCCAAAACAAAATCCAAAAATGTTGGAGATCAAACTGCCAATACTGCCTTGCCGGAAATAAACACTGCACTGAGCCGCAAAGTTGCTGCTAAAAATAACACTACCATAAATAGAACTTACTATAAATAGCATATTGCTAAAAATAGTAAGTGACTTCAACCGCATTTTGAGCACAAACTGGGTAGTCATCGTAACTTACTAAAAATAGTAAGTCCGAAAAAGGTTGTTAGATGCAGATGCATGTCATACCATTGCAAAGCTCTCTAAAAACCTAGAAAGAATCCAAAAACCAATCCTGCATGCAAACTCTTGATTGAAATGCATGTCACTTTCATTAAATGCATGTCACATCTCTTTGAAGCTTTATGAAAACCCAAAAAGATCCATAAAACACACTGCCAAACACTTGCATGCAAACCACTGAACCCACAAAAGAAGCCTCTTAGAAAATAGGAAACCCTAATTCTACCTTTGACTAGCCTATGGGCATTTAGAAATAGGCTAACATTCATTGGAAAGAGTAGTGCTAAAAATGGGGACATTAAAGTCCGCCCTACCCAAAATTACTTGTCCTCAAGCAATGCAACCACAACTCTAGAAAAATTTAAACTAATCCATACCAAACCAAGTACAATCCTAGGGTCCCAAGTCCATCTCAGAAAGGACCTACCATGATGATGTTGCAACACTCTGATCACATCAGTGAAACCGTCGTGCCAAATTTGCACTATCCTCCCATGTAACCACAAAATGTTACCATCCATGAAACTCAAACTGAAAAACCTAGAAGGACTGAAATCAATACCTTGTAGCATCTCTTGTCTAAACGACTATGAAAAGTCTATATCAGCAATGCCATTATCTATCTCAATCCTAGGAAATAGGAAGGAAAGTCTGCTCAACTCAAAATTGTACTCCTTAGCATATCTCCTCAAGGTGTCAAGCAGAGCCACAACTGCAAATGTGACTTCTCCAAAGCTTCTTGCAAAGAGGAAAGTAATCCTTTGCAAGAGCTCAACAAACTCATCCTCATAACTCCACAAGGATCTGCTATGCCTCCTCTGAATTATTTTGATACAACCGTGAAGACTTCTTAAAACTCTTACAGTTCCCACTCCTAGTGCCTCAAAATGATGAACCAAAGCAAGCAGAGGTTCGCTGCCCCAATCATAAGTACAAGAGATTGTATAGGAAAGGCCTCTGGTTGGAGCTTGAACACTTCCCAAACACGGATATTGATTGTCCCAACTCAACATACCTCTCATCTAAGACCATAAACCAGTCCTGCTAGGAGGCTATGAAGTCTGAAAATGAGTACACCAACTGCCCACCGAGTCTGAAATGGTTGACTTGAGATCAAATTTAAGGAAAATCAACATCCAAGAAGATGAGCAATTGCAACAACACTAAAAATTAGCATCCAAAATAACACATTTGCTCATGTTCATGGCTGGAAACATCCTCTCTAGTGACTCCAACACCACATAGAACCATCTTTTGCTCAAAATATCTCTCCAATCCACTAGTTGATGAGTAGAAGGAACCATCGAATGGCTGGTAAAGAAGGCGACAACACCAAAAATTTTGATAATTTGATCCTTATCCCTCCAAAAATCCTTCTTTCCATATGTAATAAGCTCCATCAAACCATGTTGAGGATCCCAAGCATGGATACCCAACCAAAAGTGATCACCAACACACCAGAAAGAATACTCAACACATCCCCAAGTGCCAATAAGAAACAAGCGCATACTCAAGAAATTGGTGTCTCCTCTAGTGAACCCTTGAAGCCTAATCATGAAAGCTTCAACAACAATGGAGCATGGAACAATTGTTGTCATCAAATCCAACTCCCAAAAAGTGCTAGTATGAGCTAAAGCAACACTCAACCCAAGGGAAGGATTGTCAAGCATCTAAACAATTTGTTTTGGCCCTTCTTTCTCCCATCATGAGTAACAAGTCTGAAACCATTTCTCCTTGATGTTGTAATGTAATTACCAACAACTACCAAGACTTGTCTTGTTAACACCTTGATGTCTAAATCGTGGAAGTCACCATGACTCAACACTTCCCATGTGAAAACTACATCCTCAATCCCACTTAAGTATTCTTGATCAAACAATCTTCTTGGAGGATTATCAATTGTAGGGATCGGATCTCCCTCATGATTTGCTTGCAAGTCATCAATAAGTTGAAAACCACGTTCCATATTGTGTTTGGAAACTTCATCAAGATCCATTTTGTGCTATTGTCTCTTGATGCTTCATCTTCCATCTTAAAGAGGGGATTATCATAAGTTACCTTGGCACTTACTTCAAAGAGAGGGTTATCCATGATATGAAAATATTTTCCTTTCTCACATTCAAGCCCAACTTGTTGGTCAAAATATGCACATGCAACTTCTTATTTTCTTGTGAAACTTTCAAGATCAAGCTCCTCTTGAAGATTATCAAGCTCACCAATTACTTGCTTGATTTCTTCAGCTCTTTGCTTATTCTCTTGCTCCCTGAAAAGTTTGTAATCAACAAGTTGATCCTTTGCCTCTTTTAGTGCCACCTGAGTATCTTCTAACATTCCTTTTGTTGATTCAAGCTCATGAGTAAGCTCATCAACCTTTCTCTCTTTTCCTTGGAATGCACTAATGGTCTTCCTTGCAAGTTTGATGACACAATCTCAATCTTCAATCAAGTGTATGTAATTGGATTTCAATGTCTCCAAAGAGTCTTTAATAAGTTGCAGATTAGGGAAAGTAACTTCATCCTTAACTCCTTTCTGTCTCTCTTCAATCTAAGCCTTATGTTAGAGTTCTTCAATCAAACTGTGTGTGCAATCAAATTGGGATAGAGCTTGCACTTCTTTTTCAAAGGATACCCTGAATTGTCCTTCCCACTCATGAATATGCAAAGGTGATGTATTGCTGATAGGATGTAAGTAAAAAACAGACATTTGTTTCTTGTCATTGATTCCCTCATAGCTGCTCCAAGACTCTTGTCTTTCACCACCAACTAGTTGAAAATGCTCAATATCATTAAGAGGATCAAACTCCACAAATTCTTCGAGCCTTTGCTTACGATCATCTTCATGAATTGGTAAATCAGAGTTATGTTTAAGAACACCTTTAAACTTTTCATCATCAAGAACCCTATGGTCTTCTATCTTTACTTCCTCTTCACTATCTCCTTGATCAAATGTTAAGGCAGCCCCAAACTCGATTAATGAATCATTATTGATTGTTGTTCTGAAAGCTTCAATAGCAACATACTCTTCCTTAGTGGTTGAAACCATCTCAAAGGGGTCATTACGAAGCTTTTCCAAGCAAGCTTCTTCATCAAAGACTTCATCTCATCCAATGGAAATTTCATAGCTTGCATTGTAATCTGAATTTTGAACATCATCAAGATCACAAATAAATTCATCCCACAGGTTCCTCATCATCCTTAGGTGCCTTCACACCCGGATCCCAAATGCTAAAGGGTTGATTGATTTGATCAGAAGAAAAGCGCTCTTTGTACTCCTCTTGGGGTGTTGACCCTTTGAATAGGTCACCTCCCAACTCACTAAAACTGATATCTTCATAAGTATCTCTCTCCAATGGCTTAGTTCGATAGTCAAACCCAAGACCACCCATGTCACCAATAGTGTAATGAAGTAAAGAGTCATCAATGCTAGTTGTTTGCAAAATTCTATCAATTTTTCCTTCAAGGAGCCCATCATGAGTAGGTATGTTTCTGATCTTATCATTAATAGTTGCATACCAAAGAGGTCTTCTTGATCACCTATCATAAATTCTTCTTGTGAGAACTCTTGGGAAGTTGGGTCAGCAACAAGAGGACCATTTATCACCAAATCTTCAACATGGTTAGGTACAAACACATTGGAATCATCACCAACATCATCACTTTGGTAATGGTCATAAGTTAGTTCAATGATGCCACCCAAATTATCCTTAACATGCTCTTTTTTAGTGAACTCAACCCACACAATAGTTCTACTAATATCCTCTATGAAATCATTAGTCCCAAGACCTTCATTGGATGAATCCAAATTAGGATTCAAGACTGTTGTTTTGTTCTTATTGTCAAGCTGATCTTCATCACCACCAACCACATGCAAGTTTAGAGGACTGTTTTGGGGCTCTACCACACTCTCCTCGTAAGTCAAGGTATCTTCTTTGATCTCACAGTCATCTTGATGTGTAATGTGCACTTTTCCATCCAAACTTTTGGATTTTGCAACAGTCCTTGAGTATTCCCTTTTTATGTCAGGATTCCTCATTAGCGTGGTCAGTTCCTGTATCAACTCAGATATAGACTTCTCTGTAGTCATCTTCCCCTTCCGCCTCAATAACCGTCAAAGAAGAAAGGTAATGGACATGTAGGTGTTGGTCACCAACATGCAAGAGATATGAAGCCTTTGAAACTCTATCATGCAACTGAGAATTTGCAACAAGTGTTAACCAACAGGTTGGCAAGATCACCAGCTTTGATACCACTATAACATACACCCCTAATTTTTTTTCTAATTTTTTCTAGTTGTTGTGTGAGGGTTTTCTGATTTGTTTTGTTTGTTGTTTCTCATACATCATTCATGAAATAAGCATGCCAAACACATACAATATATTTGCAAGATAATAACAGAAAACACTAGCAATGGAAGATAGATTTTAGCCTTCACAATATTCAAAACTTTACAACTTCTAATTTCATATTTACAACAAATACCAAACTAAAAGTGATTTTCAGACCTGGGCAAAGTAGAATAACAGCAGTTTTTTAAGCTCCCAAAGTGCCAAGAACTGTAGCAATGTTTTTAGCTCTAAACAGCTTGCCTTCAAGCAACCAACACGCTGTGAATCAGTCCTCAATATTCATCAACATGCACCTATACATTAGTAGGTTATAAACTGAATTTTTGACACCACAAAAGAAGTCCCCCGGGAGAAGTTCAATCCACTCTAATAAATCCAAGACTCACTCAAAAAATGCAATCTTATGCTTGAAAGAAATGCCTAGAGAGTCATCCATTGAGCCAATACCCATTTTGAAAATCTAAGCCATATTAAAGATATGAGCATAAAACCATATTCAAGTCCAAAAAAGAAGTGCCCAAAGAATGATTAGAAACACACCAAAACTTCAATAAAATCTCGCCAAACTGAAAGCTAAACAAATCCACACCAAAACCAAGAAGAAACTCCTCAAAAGAACTGAAAAATCCTCCTTTTCAATCACCAAAACCCCTGAAATTGAACTCGGCGAAGCACTATGTGATCCCTGATGTAGAACCACTCACAATTTGACTAGGGTGGATCTTTCACCACTGAAATCAATCCACAATGGTGAGGGTTTTCGTCCTTAGCTCGCAACCCAAGCAATTTGGAAGAAATCCAACAGCATTATGTTATGTTGCCAAAGTGAAGATGTCCAAATGAGAGCCAAAATGATGTTTTATATTGAGTGAGAGGGAATTAGGGCAACTTTAAGTTTTGAATTGCTTTTTTTTCCCTCTAAAAGGGACGCCCAAGAAGAAGGGAATATTATATTCATTTAAATTGCATTTGACTTGACTTGGGGCAACCAACATGCCTTAGCAATTTAAACTTTATAAAAATCAAATATATTTCTACTTTGGACATCCAAATAGACTTAAGCCAATAAACTTTATAAAATGCAAATAACTCATTAAGTTAGGCGTCCAAAATGACTTAAGTAATAAACTTTATAAAGATCACTTATCTCTCCAAAAGTGACGTCCCATTTAGCCTCAATAAATATTTAATTTTTTTTTTAATTTCCAACTAAGGCGCCCATATTTGAAAATTACTTAAGCCATGACCTGCCAAAACAAGGTCCAAGAATGTTGGAGATCAAACTGCCAATACTACCTTGCCAGAAATAGACACTGCACTAAGCCGCAAAGCTGCTACTAAAAATAGCATTGCCAAAAATAGAACTTACTATAAATAGCATATTGCTAAAAATAATAAGTGACTTCAAATGCATTTTGAGCACAAATCGGGGCAGCAGTCGCAACTTACTAAAAATAGTAAGTCCGGAAAAGAAGGTCAGATGCAAATGCATGTCATACCATTGTGAAGCTCTCTAAAAACCCAGAAAGAATCCAGAAACCAATCCTGCATGCAAAATCCTGATTGAAATGCATGTCACATCTCTCTGAATCTTTCTGAAAACCCAGAAAACACACTACCAAACTCCTGCATGCAAACCCCTGAACCCACAAAAGAAGCCTCCTAGAATATAGGAAACCCTATTTCTGCCTCTGACTAGCCTACGAGCATCCGGAAATAGGCTAACAATCACTAGAAAGTGTCGATGTTTTAGCTGCGGGAGATATCCTTCTCTCAAAATTGAAATAATAAATGATATATAAATATTATTTTAAAGGCCGACCCAAGATGAAAAGTCGCCTTGGTTCTTGAATGAGGCCGACCCTTGTGAAGAGTCGCCTTGCTTGTGAAGAGGCACCTTACTTTGTATATATGGAAGGAGATGCTCATTCATTTGATCATCGATTTTATTCTCAAGAGACATTTGCACTTATCAAGGAGTTGTGCATCTACAGCAGATCATATTATTGCATAAAGCAGATCGACATTAAGGAGAGATCATATAATTGTGTATTTGCATCTAAGTGAGGTGCGATTCTTTATTGCATTATATTGGCCTTGTGTGTGGCCAAGATTGTAAGCAATTTCTGCTCCTTTAAATTCAATATATAAGAGAGATATTTTGGCTGGGCTTTTCTCCCTCGAGAAGGAGGGTTTTCCCAGGATAAATTTTGTGTTCTTTGTTCACTGTGTTGAATTTTCTATTAATTTGCATTTCTGATTAAAACAACATGGTATCAGAGCGAGTTCAGGGGAAATTCGATCAGAAGCAATTGCAGATTTAAGATCACTTCCAGGTGTGGAGGAATTTGATTTTATTTTTAAGCTTCAGGTGCTTTCAAGGAGTTTGATATTTGAAGCTTCAGCTGTGATAGATTATTGTTATAATATTGGAGCAACAAAACAATATAGAGATATTAGGAGGAATTGCGTCTGAAGGTAGCAAGTTGGGTTTAGATATCATTGTGAGAACAAATCTAGAAGTATATGACTATGGTGTGGTTGCATATGGAAAATCACGAGCTGCAATTGGTGTGAGTGGATGTGATGGTACTTTGGTTTCTTGACATTGTTCTGAAGATCTGTGCAGGCTGTAATGGAGTTATGTTTTGGTTCTTGCTGAAGACAGTGTGTAGGTTCTATGTTATCTCCTCTCATTCTTGTGTCGTATGGGATATGAGTTTAATGGAATGCGCAAGTCTGAAAAACAGTGTTCATTCTTCAAGTCATATGAGCTTTTGTGCATTGGTGTAAAGTTTGGAAATTTACCTATGGTGTATACATTTGAGGCTTCATAGATTTCAGGGAACTCTATCATTTACATTTAATAGCTGAGAAGAGACTACAAGACAAGCACCTGACTACATCTATTGACCAACATAAAGAGATAAGTATTTTACGTTTGAATAATGATCATGAATTTTATAGTTAATAATAATTCATGCAATAACATTGGGAATAGTGAATCATGTATGCTTCTAGCATTGATATTTCTCTTTGGGATAGTTTTGAACTATTATTTAATCTCTCTAAAATGCTTCCATGACGGATCAAGGAGCAAAAGGATGATGAGAGATTGCATAAGGAATTCAAGGGAGGGAGAGCTTGTTGCATCCTATGAGGAAGACACGCAGGCTGAAGAAATGAACAAACATGAAGACACAACTAGCTGCCATGGGACTGAATTGGTGGCACATAACTGGAGACGTTTCTTCGAAGAGGAGGAATTAACATTCAGAGGGAGTCTAACAATTCATCAGAGGAAACCTTAGACAAGGAGGTCAGGAGGTTGATGCAAGTACTTGGAGCTTCAGAGGAAGTCACATCATCATGAAGATCTGTTGTAATGTATATTTCTCTATGACGGAGAAGTATGAAGTGAAAGCCCTTGTTAGTGTATATTTCTCTGTGACGAAGAAGTATGAGGTGAAAGCCCTTGTTAGTGTATATTTTCTGAGAGGGAGAAATATGAGGTGCGAGCCCTTGTCCATCTCTGAGACGAAGATGTGGTTCTTTCCACACATAAGAGTAGCCATGGTGGACGTCATGTTGAGACTCCATGACGACATCACGTTGAGAGACTCTGTGATGAACCCTTTGTACTTGTGTTTTTCCACACATGGGAGAGTAGCCATGGTGGATGTCATGTTGAGAGACTCCATGACAACATCATGTTGAGAGACTCCATGATGGACACTTGTGCATATGTTTCTTTCCACACATGGGAGTAGCCATGGTGGACGTCATGTTGAGTGACTCCATGACAATATCACGTTGAGAGACTCCATGATGAACTTTTTCTCAAATGGGTGTAGCCATTCTGGATGTCATGTTGAGAGACTCCATGACATGGATATCTGGAAGGATACCTCCCTAGCTAAGAGGGAGTGTTGATGTTTTAGCTACGGGAGATATCCTTCTCTCAAAATCGAAATAATAAATGATATATAAATATTATTTTAAAGGCCGACCCAAGATGAAAAGTTGCCTTGGTTCTTGAACGAGGCCGACCCTTGTGAAGAGTCACCTTGCTTGTGAAGAGGCACCTTACTTTGTATATAAGGAAGGAGATGCTCATTCATTTGATCATCGTTTTTATTCTAAAGAGACATTCACACTTATCAAGGAGTTCGTGCATCTACAATAGATCATATTCTTGCATAAAGCAGATCGACATTAAGGAGAGATCATATAATTGTGTATTTGCATCTAAGTGAGGTGTGATTCTTTATTGTATTATATTGGCCTTATGTGTGGCCAAGATTGTAAGCAGATTTCTACTCCTTTAAATTCAATATATAAGAGATATTTTGGTTGGGTTTTTCTCCCTTGAGAAGGAGAGTTTTCCCAAGATAAATTTGTGTTCTTTGTTCACTGTGTTGAATTTTTTGTTAATCTGCATTTCTAATTAAAACAACAACAAAAAGTGTAGTGCTAAAAATGGGGACATTACAATTAACTACCTTACCTCCCAGTAGAATTTGTGCATACTTAACCCAGTAAAATTCTTGCTATCAACACTACAACTTATCCAACGTACAAAAGTTTAATAAACTTCAATAATTTTGTTTTAGTTATTAAATTCAAGGCAAAATAAAATGATGTGCGACACTATTGCTGGTTGTGCATACTTCCTTACGACCCAAACTTTCCTTGCTACTACTTTTTTATCCACTTTATTTTCTCAACCAACATGCTTGAAACAAACCGGTGGGAACTCGATGCCCTGCATCACTTATTGGTTAATGCTTCACTTAGACTACAAATGGATTTGAACTTGGCTTGAATTGAGCCTACAGTGGAACTTATTATCACTTTACCATTTTAGCAAGACTTTTAGCCTTAAGATGATAGAGACGTGTCGACAGGGTTCATATAAACAGTCACATCTACTTAGACCATCAACGCAAGGTACAATATCTAGTTAAATTTCAATGTGAGAATATTTGTGATGGTTAAGTGGCATGAATAATGGCTTAGTGTTATTCATCCTTACTTTGTTACATTTTGATTCCATTAATTCATATGCAAAGAATTTTCTGAACATTTTTAGCCATTCTTAATCTAACATGCTTGGGAATTGCGGGAGGATGAGAAAAATAAAGCCTCTATATCCAAAAATCTTTCAAAATATTTTAATGGATAATTTAAGTATTCTTAATATGCTTGGTAAAAAAATGTGCACTCTATTATATACAACTTCAGCACAATTAGATTATGATATTTCCAAAAGAACCTTAACCTCTCCAAAGTTGTCGGTTTGGATACCATTGAATTTTTTATGTATCTATCAAAGAGCTAAATGCATATCTAAATCCTCAAAGATTCCTCTCACTAGTGAATCAACGGAGGTGAGGGAGGGCAATAGCACAAGGTTCTGAAATTTGCGAGGGTTAATTCCCATTGTTGATGTTCGTTGAGATACTGATGAGCTTTATGTAGACTGTTGATGATGAAAAACTTCTTTGTTTCGATGAACCTAGAGATTGCATAGTCTCGATGACCTTCCAACTCATCTTTCCAAAACCATTTTTAATATATTCCCATATGCTTGCTCCATTGAAAGAGAGTTGCAACAAAAACTTAAAACATCTATGTCCCGATTGCACTTGAAATTTGTTATTTCACCAAGTCAGTTCCATCTTAGCATCTTCGTTGCATTAGAGCTTTAAGGGATGACAAATAAATCTGGCAAACCAAAGTTTTGAGTGTTCAAAAATGAATATAGTGACTACCGAAAATCAAACCTTTAGGTTATTAGTTGTATTCTGTTCACTGCTGTATGTTATTAGTTATTTTCCGTTTACTGTTGTATTATTTGCATATACTCACTCCATTAATAGACAGTTCTATCAAAAACACAAGACATATCTGTCCTGATTGCACTTGAAATTTGTTATTTTGAACCAAACCAGTTCCATCCTACCATCATGATTGCATTAGAGCTTAAGTGATGACAAATAAATCTGGCAGACCAAACTTTTTAGTGTTCAAAAAATAATATAGTGACTACCTAAAGTCAAACCTTTAGTTTATTAGTTATATTTCATTCACTGTTGTATATACTTACTCCATTAATAGACGGTTCCGTCAAAAACACCAGACATATCTGTCCTGATTGTGCTTGAAATTTGTTCTTTTGAACCAAGCCAGTTCCATCTTATCATCGTAATTGCATTAGAGCCTAAAGGATGACAAATTAGTCGTATTTTGTTCAATGTTGTATAAAGGCTGCCCACTGAATGAAGTTGGTGCCAGGACTATTCAAAATTTAAGGTCCAGAACCTGCAAGATTGAAGTGTACATTGTTACTTGTCACGTCACCTAATGCTAGAAGATGGCCTGCCACAGTGGAGACTGTTGTCTAATGATAGACAGCTACCTGTGTTAAACGTACCAATTTGGATTTTCATTTAATAGTAAACAAAACTTAACCCTTCTATTTGGCATTGTTAAACCATATAAACTATATAGTCTGTGTGGTATTAGACTAGTGGTGAGGATAATGGCATGCTAAGTCATTCGCTAGGTTTCTAATCTTGGGTACTCTCACCCTGGGTTTCTAAGGTTCAATGATCCTTCTGTAGCATGACAATTTGAGTGAAAGAAATATGAAATAAAATATCTGCATGTTTCTGCATGTCAAATAGAATAACGTATTTTATGGCATATTTCAGTCCAACTGTAAAAATATGAGTGCCTATTTCTTCTTATCAAACAGAATAATGTATTTTATTTGGCATTTTCAGTTCAACTTTTGCGAAGACAAACCATTCCTGAAGTCAAAAACTAAGATATAACTAAGGATCTAGGATAAAAGTACCTAAACTAAATGTTCCAATATAAAGACAGTAAAATCGCATTTAGTATCACCAAGGTAGGAGACCATCCGCATTACCTTTTGAGATAAAGAATGCTGTCATTGCAGGAAATTACATGTGTGTTCAAGCTCAGATAAACACTTTTGCAAATGAAGTTGAGTAGAGGTTTACACCAAGCATAGAGAAAATTATTAATTACCTAACTTATATTTTGTGGCATGTCATGTTTTATAATTATCGTGACTACAGATTTCATTTGGATTCCACAAAAAATATAGCAACCCACATTAAGAAAGCACACTTCGCATTCAGTGGCAAGGGGTACAAAAGTGATTATGAAGTGACTGCATTTAACAAAATGTTTGTCAAATAAATTATGTCATTTACTCTTCTTTAGGAATTTTCATGCTCCCAATCTAAACTGAATTTAGTAGCAGTCAACATGAAATTGTTCTTATTAAAATTATAATATATTTTATTATTTAACAAATGCAGGGCCCCATATTACAACTTTGTTTTAGTGCCTTCTGCATATTTTATATGATTGAAAAAAGGTAATCATGGTCTTGATTTTAAACATAATTAACACAGCACCAAGTACAAGTTCAAGAGCTTGATCTAACCTAAGCTCCCATTAGGATTCTCACTCCCCAACGAATTGCCAAAAAACATTTTCCCTTCCTATCCAACAATGGCCTGCTTCCATTTCTGAAAATTGGAACTAGATTCTTTGATCTTACTTTCAAATATTATGTAGTCTATTACAAACTCCACTGAATTTCTTGCATCCTCAGATTACTGTCTCTCGACTTTACAATAAATGTTCCTGGGTTGGTTTAATTCAGATTCTTTTGCAAGCTGTTTCCTTAGATCACCTCTATACTCATTTTCTCCAACTAAGGTAAAAAAACTTCAAAATATTATCTTGCCAGTCTAAGCAATGGTTTCCTATGTTTTCTGGTTATGGGGCTTCAGGATATTTGTAGTCTACAGGAGAGTTTTTTATACCATGAATTGCTGTTCTCCTCCATAATTTAAAACCATGGTATTGTGGAGCATTTCTACTATCGCTTCTCAGCTTTTGTAGCAACCCCTTTAAGTTTTTTGATGTTTCACTGCACTCTCTGATGCATGTTGATTGTTTACTGAGAATTTCTTTGAGATCTATGATTGCACAATCATTTGTGGGTCCAGAAAGGATCTGTTTGTCATTGTAGCTCCAGGTAAAGCTGCCTGTTGGTTTTCTACAATTTGTCACTTCTAGTTTTTCTTGCTTGAAATCTTTGCTCGCCCTAGATAAAGAGATATATCCGGTATGTGCAAACTGGGAAGACCCATCATCAAAGTCATTGCCACTTGGAACCTCAATGCTTCCCTCTTTGTCAGACTGCAATCTTTTCTGGAAGTAACTAGGAGAATGATCTTTGTATGTCTCAAAGGTTATGTTTTCTTTTTTTTCAGCACTGTTGCACTTTAATTTGACATCCTTGACCTTCAATTCTTCCTTCAGTTTAGTCCGTCTCTCTTTCCATGCCCGAGCCATGGCATCAACTCTTGCTCTTGCCCTCTCACGGAACGTTTGTAGTTCCTCATCATCAGACTTGTTTTTCTTATGATGATCATTCTTGTCAATTGATGACTTAAAATACTCTGAAAGGTTCTGTCCCGGCTTAACCTCCCCAAGAACTGAGGATGCACAACTGCCATTGAGGTCACCATAATCCTTCAAGCAAATTTTGCAGGTATTTTTGGATCTGTGAGCATCAAACAGTATGCATTTATCTCTGTCTGAAAGATATCTATATGCCTGCAAATATTAAGAAATCGTTGTACATTATTCTTGGTCAAAAAAAGCCACTCCCAAATATACAACATAAGTGCATTTTCCTCTACATCGTGATAAAACCTTCAAAATGAAAGGATTGCTTTTATCATTCAATTCCAGATCCAATTTGCAGAAAAATGTGCTAGTGGCAACACTAACAAAAATCCAATCATTGCTCTACAGATTTCAAAATGGAGGAACCCATTCATTATGGCCAATGATGCATGCCACTAAATAGATAAAATAAGTAATGGAAACTAAACAATTGAAAATGGATTCTAGCTGACAAATAGCTCTAAGATGAAGCTATCAGAGAGCAAGTAAACAATAGTGAGCTACAGTTCCACATAAGAATCAGGATATGAGTTTGATAATGAGAGCTGAGACAACATTCATACCATGAAAATACTAGAGAAAAGGAACAATCAGGAGCAAAAAATGCACACAAAGACATGTTAATTTGCTGTAATTGATCACAGATTGCATGCAACCACATTTTCTCTTTAAGATAGTAATTTACATAATTCTTTGAAAGAAGAAACTCAAAAAGAATGAACTCTTGCATACATGGCTGCAATTACACTAAAGACCATCACAAGTAGTAATCTATAACAATTATCAGTGCTACACCCATAGAGATTGCATGCAAAAAAGCATTCTCAAAAATAGCACTTGTTAGGATGAGATCCAAAAGCCTGAGTTTTCTTATAGTCTGTAGATAATTGGGGATTAATTTGTATGCTAGCTTAGTTAACACCCTTAAGGATGGTTATTAGGCATGATAAGTATTTGTAGAAAGTCATTTATTCCAGGAGTTGTAGGTTTACTACTAACTAATTTATGTGAGGTTGAAGGCTTTGGGCCCTCAAATTTTTCTTACAATCAGCTTTTTATGTTAATAAACTTGTCAGCCACAAATAGTCTCATTTCTCTGTTTTACTAGTGTAGTATCAAATAAGCAACCAATACTTGTCACAAAGTAAGGAGTAAATCCATAAAAAAACTATTGACAACCATAGTTCATTTGAAATTTCAAAAGTCGTCTCATTTCTTTCAAATGGATACATGAGTTTAAAACAAGGATTATTTTTCAAACAAGTTTTAAAATATGGGGTACTGAATTTTCATGCGAGTTCTAAAAAGTCATCTCATTTTTTTGGCATGGACTATGGGACATGACATTTTTCTGAATTTGTTTAGGGGTTAGAGAGAAGTTTTTAATGTTTGTCACTTCATGGCATTGATTTGAAAATTTTCTTGCAACCAATGAACTACTGAAGTGTCTATTTAAACCTCAATATCTTGACCTTCTTGGAGCAGTAAGTCAATGATGATGGTCTTAATGTATTAAAGCCTAGATGTTTTTATTTTTATAGGATTTTTAACCTTGTATATAGTCTCTCCCTGATGACAAAATTCCATTAGTAGTCATTTATGACCTTTCTGTCATGTACTTTACAAACAAACAGAACACACAAAGCACACAAGCACCTCTTAGTGATGTTATTACCAGAGAAAACAAAGATGCTAACTGATCACCCCGGGGACTTTCACTCCAAAACCTGTCCAGGATTGGTAAATCTTGTGGTGGATGTAAGGGCCTTAAAAGCCTCCTTCATGTCACACTTATAGATATTATCAATGTGGTAGTCATAACCTGATTTAAACATATTTTAGTCGAGGATTCAAAACCAAAGAACCGATATTATTTTGTTTCTGACTGTTCAAACATCTTTTTTGGCATCTATGCACCTAAAGTTAGAGATCAAATTGCATTTAATTCAGGCATGATATCATTCAATAGGTACTTGGATGTTGGAGAAGATAACTCAGGTTACAAAAACCTGCATTGCTTGGCCAGAGAAGAAACTCATATAGCAAGAACAACACAGTTTTCTTAGATATCTCTTAATATCCTTGGTTTACGGTTTTCTTGTATTTTCCATTGATACAGTGTGTGATGCCTGGAAATTTGTAATGGGTTGGTGTATGAGCTTGGTAATTCTTGATGTTAGCAATTTTCTAGCTGGATTGACTGGAGAATTTGTAGTTTTTGGCAGCTATAAGCCTATAAGTATAAATGTTCAAAGTCTTGATAATGGAGTGGATCGGAAGCGAAGAAGTATAATGTGGCACGTGCGAGCGAGAGGACAGTGTATAAAGCATGCAGAGTAACGATGAGTTGATGTGTGTGTAATGTCCCCTATTTGGGATATTCCTAGATTTTTCCCTAAAACCGCAATTTCAATCAAAATAAGAAATGTAATACATTTAAGATTATAAATTTACCAATTGAAATTCCCTTTATAAGATATAAATCCTGGTTTAGGTCCAGCAATAATGTTAGTTTCCAACATAATCCATGAGGACAACTATCATCCATAAGAGTTAGAAATCGATAGTATTAATAATCATCCTAACATATTCCTATAGTAACCATATTAGGAATTTGATAGAAACCTTGCAAACCGCTCCACTCCTCCTCTGGGGTAATACCCCTGCACTGTTGCTTGGGTTCCTCCCGACTCCACTCCTCCTCATTGGTGTTGGCATGGGCATAGCCACTCTTCCAAATGGGTTAGTCATGGAGATCAAGAGCCTTGCTCTCGTGGTCCAGTGCCTCAAAATCCCAAGGACTTTTTGCCCATGGAGGATGGCCTCAACCCTTGCATCCCCCTTCTCCTCAATGAGACACTAGTTGGTCAAACACTAGCGAATTTCCCCATGTGTCATTTGCCATCTCTTCAGTTCACACTCAACTACCTCCGGAGGAGAATGCAAAAGACAATGCTCTCACTGGCTAGGAGCCAATTGATGATTCTACCCCCGGTGGTGTTTGGGGGAAACCTGATGATAAAGATCCTCCTCCACCTAGCATAGCCATTGCTGCTTAATAGTTTTTTCTAGGCTCGGCCCTTTTGTTTTTGTAGTACTCTTCCAGGGCTAGGCCCTTATGTTGGACTCATGGGTGTGCTTTTCTACCACCCTCCCTTTTTTGTGAATATTGTACTATTTTCTTTAAATTGGTGCAAAGTTAAATAGGATATGTTCATCAAAAAAATATTACAATTGTAAAAATAGAGAAAATTTTGATTTTGTTATTTAATGTGTTATGGTGCATAGAGTTTAGATATAAACATAATATGATCCCACTAGACATGTAATTAGGGAGGAGGGACGAGATGAAGGCGTGCGTTTTGTGCCTGTGCGCGGGCTAGGGGAAACCCTAGCCGCATTTTCCTTTGCATTCTTTGGTTTCTGCGCTCGTGATCGGTGGTGTAGTGCTTGGCGGGGGTGTTGCTGGTTTTTGGGGGGTTTGTTTTTGCGCTAGGAGCCTGTGGGGAGGCTCTTTCTTCTCTGTGATTTTAGTTTCCTGTTGGCCCTGCGAGCTGTGGTGAGGGGAGGTGGTTGTGTATTTGGGTGTGGGGTTTTGTTTCTTTTTTACTGTCTCCTTTGTTTAGCGTAGGCAAATACACCTGGTGTTGTGCTTTCTGCTTTTGGCATGGCTGGAGCAGGTGTTGCCCCTTTTATAATGGACTCGGCCATGATGAGTTTAGATCCCTCTTCTTCTGGGTATGGAACTAGGGTTTTGGGGGAGGTGTCTGCAAATGCCAATGGCTCTTCTCACATTAAGAAAGTGAATGGATGCTTGGCTAGGAGTCAGGATCGTCCTGTGCTAGTTATAAACCTAGAGACCGTTCTGGAGGACATTTCATATTGGTCGAATCATGCTTTAATCTGCAAATTTATGGGGCTTAGGCTCTCCTTACCGGTCTTAGAAATGTGGGCACGACATGTTTGGAATCCTAAAGGGGATATGGAAATCCTATTGGCTGCTAACAATTATTTTATAGTTGTTTTCTCATGCATGTCGGATAGACATAAGGCTTTTGAGGGAGGTCCCTATTTCTTCAACAAGATTAGGTTATTTGTCAAACCCTAGCATGCGGGGTTCAATTCAGCAGAGGAACTTCCTTCTAAAGTCCTAGTTTGGGTTTGTCTCCCCAGGCTTCCACTCGAATTCTGGAAAAGTGATATTCTGCATTCTATTGCTCTCTTGCTTCACAAATTTGGGGTTACTTCAAAAACTCCTTAAGAAAGGGCCTGTAGAGAAACTCTCAAAGGCAGAGCGAAAGTCGGATCAGGTAAAAGTGAAGTTGATTGGTGAGACTTTGGTGGAATCTGGTTCTGTTAAGACCATTGATTCCCATTTCTCCCAACCTCATAAATGATTGCCATTTCTTGGAATGTGAGGGGTATGAATAGCATCCCTAGACAAAAAGCTATTCGCAGATTACTTGAATCTAAGTATCCAGATATAGTCTTTATTCAGGAAACCAAGATGGCAGTGGATGATTTATTCAGTAGGGCTCCTCGGGTCTGGCCCCTTGGCCACTGACAAGGAGTAGGTGCGCATGGTAATTCAGGTGGGGTTGCCTGCTTTTGGAATCCAAAGAAGGTTGCCCCATTATGGTAGATTTCTAGCCGCTCTTCCATTTCTATGGTTGCTTCCAGCTTTGAGACAAGAGAACTGTGCCTTTTCTCTAATATTTATGCCCCCATTGATCTTTTGGGTAAGTCACAACTTTGGGCTCATATTAAGTTGGTTCGCTCCTTGGTTCCTTTCCTTACTTGGATTGTTGCTGGTGATTTTAATGCTATTTCTAGTTTGGAGGAAAAACGAGGTGGGTTAGCCAAACTTGATCCTTCTTCAAATTTGCTCAAAGATAATATTGACCTCTTGGGCCTGATTGATGTAAAACCAACTAATGGTGTTTTCACATGGAATAATAGGAGAAGTGGTGTTGAGGCTATTTCAGAAAGACTTGATAGATTTCTAGTTTCCTGCTATTGGGTGAGTGATAGGTGGTCTACTAGCTCTAAAATTCTTGGCTGAAGGGGTTCTGACCATTGGCCTCTCAAGTTTTCTGCTACCTCATTCAAAATGTCCAAAAACCCCTCTTTCAAATTTCAACTGATGTGGTTGCGAGATCAATCTCTCCAGGACCTTATGAGTGTTTGGTGGTATGAAGGAAGGCTTGCTCATGGTAGGGCCATGTATACATTTGGAAAGAGGCTCCAACATGTGAAATACAGACTTAAGAAGTGGAATAAACAATCTTTTAGCAATTTGCACTCTCAGAGGATGGTTGCACAATCTAAGTTGGATAATGTTACACGTCAGTATTGAGATCAAGGGATGACTACAAATCTTGGTCGTGCAGAATCCTTGGCCCTTAGGGAGTTGAAGGAGTGGGAGCTGAGTGAGGAGATTTTTTGGAAGCAAAAATCTCGTGTTGATTGGCTTCAAGAAGGAGATTATGTGAAGGCCCGGAGATATGGCAATTCTATTACTTCTCTCATCTCTTCGGAAGGGGCTCAGCTCTCTTCTTGTGTAGATATTTCTAGGGAAGCTGTCAATTATTTTTCAAATTTGTTCACCAAGGACGACTTCATTGCTGAGGAGGAGGAGAGGGCCATTTTAAATTGTATTCCCTCATTGGTATCTGATGAAATGAATGATGCCCTTGTGCGACCCATTTTGCTGTCAAAATTGGAGGAAGTTGTGTTTCATATGAAAAAGGGTAAGGCTCCTGGCCCAGATGGGTTCCCAATTGAATTTTTTTAGGAATTCTGGGAGATTGTTAAGTTTGATCTTTTAGAAGTGGTTCAGGAATCTCATAGGAACAAACAAATGCTTAACTCTATGAACGCTACTTTTTTGGCTCTTATTCCTAAGAAGGATGGGGCTAATAGTTTGGATCATTTCAGGCCTATTGCGCTATGTAATGTGATTTACAAGATTATTACTAAGTTGATTGTTGAAAGACTTAAGCCACTTCTTAGTACTTTGATTTTTGAGGAGCAGGGTGGTTTTGTTTGGGGGGGGACAGATTTTGGATGGTGCGGTGATAGCGATGGAGGCCATTCATTCTATGACAACCTCTAAGGAGAAGGCGATGTTTATTAAACTGGACATGGCTAAAGCTTATGATCGGGTGAGCTAGGAATTCTTACAAAAAATTCTCTTGGCCTTTGGTTTTGGAGAGGAGTGGGTTGATTGGGTTCTTCGCTGTGTGACTTCTTCTTCCTTTTCAATTCTTTTCAATGGGGAACCTTCAGAGCTGTTCAGTGCTTCTCGGGGACTTTGAAAAGGGGATCCCTTATCCCCTTATTTATTCATTATCATGGCAAAGGGACTTGGCAGATTTATCAAATCTCAGGTGCAACAAGGTCTTATTCAGGGCTAGAGTTGGAACAATGACTTGTCTCCTTATTCTCACCTTCAATTTGTGGATGACACTGCTTTGATGGGTGTAGCCAGAATCAATGAGGCAGTTAATTTCAGGAGAGCCCTGGATATCTACTTTAAGGCCTCAGGTCAAAGAATTAATGAAGACAAATCTTTTATCTATTTCTTTAATACTCCTCGTCTTATTCAGAGCAGGATTTCTAGGATCCTCAGATTTCATATTGGTTCTCTCCCCCTGATGTACCTTGGGATTCCTTTGGCCTTGGGATCTCAACGTAGGGAATTTTGGAAGGGATTTCGAACAAGTTTCGGAGTAAGGTTGGCCACTGGACTTGTAGATGGCTTTCTTCTATTGGGAGAGTGATTCTCCTAAAGACTGTGGTGCAGGCTCTTCCTATCTATCAATGTTTTGTTCAGGTCCCCCCCCTCTAACTTTGTTAGGGAATTTGATGCCCTTTCTCGGCAATTTTTATGGTCTGGAAGTCTTCTTTCTTCTAAGTGGAGCTTAGTCAATTGGGATTATGTTTGTAGACCAAAGCATGCTGGGGGCCTTGGTCTTCGGTCACTTGGTCTGGTTAGCAAAGCCTTAGCAGCTAAATTGTATTGGAGGTGGTGCAATTGTCAAGATCAAGATTGGGCCAAGATTCTAACACACAAATATTTTCCTGGAATTGATAGTCATGATGTGCCTTGACTTGCTTTGACTAGAAGAGGATCTTGTATTTGGGACACTCTCAAAAAAGGCGCATAGCTTATTAAGGAGGGCCTTTTTTGGATTTGTAATAAGGGCTCTAATGCTCTGTTTTGGCAGGACTCTTGGGATGGTCACCCTCCTATTCTTGATAGCTTTCCTCACCTCCAATCTCTTTGCAATATTTTCACTGATGCGGGTTGGGTCATGGTGGAGGATTTTAAGACCACTAAGCGTCATGGTCAGTCTGAGATGACTTGTTGGAAAGAGCCACATGAGTGGCCCTTGGGTGGCTCAGCTGAGGATCGTATGGAGCTGGCCAAAATATTGGAGAAAAGATTATGCAATTCCCTTAAAGGAAGAAATATTCTAGCTTGGAGTCCCAACCCAAAAGGTAAATTTACGGTGGTTGCAGGGTATGCTTTGTTGGACAGGCAATTGCATGGTTTGGCAGATGTGAACTGGTGGAAGAAGGTATGGAATAGCTTCTCTTGGCCTAAGTGTAACTTTTTCTTATGGCTGGTTGTTCAAAGAAAATGCCTTACATGGGAGAACCTTCAGAGGAGAGGGTTTCAGGGCCCTTCTATTTGTGTTCTTTGTGGGAGTAGTGAAGAATGCAGTTCTCATTTGTTTTTTTAGTGCCCTTTCTCTAGAGAGATATGGCACAGGTGGTGGGGGGTATGGCAGCATGCCTGTATTCATGCCACTTCCTTAGTTAAATTTTGGGAAAGTATGGGCAGACCTCCAACCAAGACATCTTTTCTGCAGGTGGCTTGGGCTATTGGGCCTGCCCTCATTATCTGGAATCTTTGGTTGGAAAGAAACCGTAGGGTTTTCTGTGATTCTAAAATGGGGAGTCTTCAGTTGTGGCAGAAGATTGTTAGCAGGCTCCAGGAGACCATTTATGCTAAGTGTGATATGTCTAAAAATGTGGATCCTAGTGATCATGTTATTGTGAGGAATCTGAGTTTGGGGGATAGTAGATGAGGCTGCAATGCTAGCAAAGGATCCCAACATGTTAAGCAAAGGGTTTGTAGAGATGGAAGGTGGATGCCTCCTCCGGGTGGAGTCTTGAAGATTAATACAGATGGTTCCTCTCATGGGAACCCAGGGCATGCTGGTATTGGTGGTATTGGCAAAGGTAATGATGGAGATGCTGTTTTTTTCTTCTCTATTTACAAAGGACAACATTCTAATAATTTGATGGAGGCTCTTGCTATTAAGATTGCAGTTGAGAAGGGCCTGTCTCTTGGATGGAGGAGGATTATCTGTGAGTCTAACTCTCAGATTGTTGTGGATATGTTGAACAAACTGAATTTGGATGATGTTAGTTGGCAATTAGCCTCTGTGGTTCGTCAGATTTTGAGTCTATGCAGCTCCTTGGAGTCTGTTTCCTTTTGTCATATCCCTAGAGAGTGGAACAGAGTGGCTGACTATTTGGTGAAGTGGGCTTCTGAGAATGTTGATGGTTGGGATATTGAAGGGAGGAATGGTTTACCTCCTGATTATCTTGGGACTTTAGAGAGGTTAATATTGGAGGACAGGAATATGTAGGTCTGGTGCTAGAGATTCTTTTGGGAACCTTTTATTTTGTTGTTTTTGTCCTAGTGGGCCTGAGGCCTTTTCTTTGTATCTCTGATTTGATTTGAATAAATCTTTACCCCTTTTTCAAAAACAAGATCTAAACATAATATATTAAAAAAAATCCAAATATAGAAACACAAGTAAGATTTTTAAAAACAATTATTTTACTTTACCTAAAAGGGTTTATGTAAAAAATATATGGTTCGTTGATCCTAAAATAGTAGGGACCATCATCAAACACAAACTATTTCTTGGGTGACACAATGTCCCCCCCTCAATAGCATTTACTTTTAAAAAATTGTGTTCCACAAGGACATGTCACCCCTCTCCACCACCACCCCCCCCCCCAAAAAAAAAGTGGCATTTCCAAAGACGGGGGCATCCTTGAGACAACATGACTCCAAAGAAACGTCCCTTTGTCATGCACCCACCACCACTACCAAGCAAGAGATGTCTTTGAGACATCTTTCTCAAAGAGGGGATGTTTCTAGAGCATTTCCCCTAAGGAGACATTGGGATGTTATCCTTAGGACCCTCAAGAAACTCGATCACATCCCTTGAATGTCTTGAAAACTAGCAACTATGGTAGTGAGATACATACACCTTGAGATGAGAATAATTCTCAAGCAGATAATAGTATTAGATATGTATGAGAATGTCATAATAATCAGGATAATATTCTCATGTAGATGCCCATCCTTGTTACTAACTTGAATTGGTCTTACAGTGCTGGAGAAAATTTAAAATCAACTTCTATAGAACAATTTCAATCCTTCAGCAAATTGACTCGACTTTAGGAATGTAACATTGAGGCTCTTGAAAGGTTAATTATATATACCTACAAAACCAACAAACACAATCCAAGCAGTATGGTTGTATCCTCAAACAATAGAGCTTGATGTTGTATCATAGTAATCTAAGCAAGCAAATAAAATAAATCAACATAGTGATAGTGGTTTCTTTGATTAATGTGTAATCAGGTAAATCTTTTAAGTACCTCAGACATGAGCTTAAATGCACCCTCTGCTTTTGGATGCTTGTTAAAACCAACAAGGACAATCCATGCAGTTTGGTTGTATCCTTAAACAATAGAGCTTGATGTTGTACACACCATCATACTAATCAAAGCAAGCAAATAAAACAAATCAACATAGAGAGAGGTTTCTTTAATTAATGTGTAATCTGGGAAATCTTTTAAATACCTCAGACACGAGCTTAAATGCACCCTCTGCTTTTGGATGCTTGTTTTTATCTGGATGCAATAACAATGCTGCATATAAACAAATGAACATCAAATGCTTAAATTACAACATATAATACAGTGAAGAATCAACCACCAATACAGCATACAACCACACGATATGGAACTACATCTGGTGCATAGGCATACCAAGTTGGCGATATCTTCTTCTAATCACATCAATGCCATCATTCTCTTCAACCTGATTGTGAAAATCCTCATTAGGTTTTTAAGTCAAAATAATAACTGATATGTTAGAATATGAAAAATTAGGCAAATTTTGTTCCTTCATTATTTATTGTATGAAGTACTTATATAACTTCTACAGATAAACCCTAAATATTGCCGGTAATGGAAAGTGTATAAATGTGCTTGTAACTAAATCAAAAGCGAGTTTAGATGGTACCATTTGCAACAAAAATTAGTTTGCAATGTGTTTATGTTTAAGTGTGGCACTCATTCATCAAGAAGCGCCTTCCTAGAATTTGCTTTATAGATTATAAAGATTATTTCAGTAAGTCTTACCAGAAAATTAATGAGAGAAATATTACAGGACCTACTAAAAGATAAACTTATTTGACTATATAATCCTCTTAATGGGAAAAAATAGTCAAAATTAAAATAGGCTGCCATTTTGGAGATAGATTCCAAAAACAATTGATACAACTTGAACCTGAGGTAGAGTTACATTCTATCATCTAAAGGGGTTGAAGGTTGTATTGAAAGGCATGTACTGGAGAATTTAACAATTTATAAAACCCCTTGCCATACATGTTAGGCTGTTAGCACTCACAAGCAATTTGCAAGTAAATGTTTGCAACTCAAATAATTGGATGCAAACCTGAAGCTATTATGTTAGTTAAAAGGAAGCAACTGTAATTTTGAACATATTATTTCAGGACTTAAAGTTGGACCCACAGGTCAACTAAAAAGTTCCAGTCACACATGGCACCTTGTCAAGTATATGTGCAAACATTCTAATAAAAATAAGTAGCATTCGCAAGAAACATATTTTATATTGTTGAAAGTCCTAGCAAAATGAAAGATGAACTTCATGCATAAAAAGCCTTTATACAAGAAACTGAATATATCATCAAAGCATGAAACCCACCTAATATGCACATTTTGGAATTCCAATGAAATAGAGAAGAACAATGAATCATTCATTCTTTGTCAATTGCAGCAATTTTCCATCATCAAGCCAATGGAGGAATAATGAAAGAAACATACAACATCAAGCAAATTTATAAACTAATTTCATGTTTCTCAATCAATTTGTGTACATTTAAAGCACAAAAAAGGGAGGGGCGATTAAAAGATGCAGAGATCATAATCAAAACCGCTAAGTATTATTTGAAGTGAACATTTGTGGAGCAATTGGGGTCCCCTATCAGAAAGTTCAGTTGTTTGAGACTTGTTCAGCTGTCATTTGGTTTGACTAAGTAAATATAACAGCTTTGTCCATGGATTGACAAATTAGCTGATTAAGAATGTTATCTTGGTGAAAATTGCATGAACTTGGTCTGATTTAGGACTGTTGAAAGGTAAAGTATGGATCACTGTGAGAGATGTATTCATAAATATCTTCAAGAAAGGGTTCTTTGTTTTCCATAGTAACTAGAAATATTAGTGTGCATTGAAGAGTTCAAGAGAGAACCAAAAAAGGCCATCATCTTCCACAATTTTTTTATGAATTTTCATCATCCACCCTTACATTTAAATACTAGTTTAAAATCAGTGTTCTCAACTTGAATACTTTCTTGGATTCGCTTTTGGTTCATAAACCTTGTGAATTGCTACTTTTTGTATTTAGGGTTGATCCCATTCTTGTAAATAGAATTACTTGTCTTGGTTTATTATGTATGTAGTTAGTAATCTAAGAGACTTTTCTATAATTTAGCCTAAGGATGTTTTCACATAAACATTAGAAGAACTACTAACATTTGTTTCATAGTTGTCTACATAATATAACATTCTCCATCTGTTTTCTACAAGTGATAACCACACAAACATGATTATATAGTCTTAGATCATTGCCATATAGCTCTGTAGCATGTACACTTTTTGATATAACCAAAATGCTGTACAAAATGAGGTTCTAGTTGGGTGCTAGAACTAGTAATACAATATCGTCAAGATAAAAATCATTTTCCCTATGCTTTGTTCTTTGAATTGGCTACATGTTTTGATAAAATTGTGCAAGAAGTTTGTTTGCATTAAGAATGTGTGTTTTATCAATTAGATGCTAGGGAGCTTATTTAAAGATTTTCCAAGAACCCATTAAAATGGGAATCATGGGCAAGTTAGTCAATGCACTGATCAGACACATTTCACAGGGCTCCAAAAGAGAGAATGCAGATGGTCGTTGTCTAATTGCCTTCTTGAACGTTTCCAATAAGATTTCAGTAAAATTCCGTTTCCAATAAGATTTCAGTAAAATTCCTTGCAAAGGATAGAGCTGCTGGTGGTACAAATTGTTTTAAGGTAACAAAGTGGTGTGGAATTATCCTATCACTGTATGGGAAGGCATGGAATAGACAAGAGAAGCTGATCAAAAAATCTCCTTTTCTAAAGATAGATTTTGGTATAGCTTATGACTAAAAAAGGTAGGATTTCATTTCAGCCATGCTCAATTGGTTGAGCATTGAATATTTCGCCACAAGGTAGCAAAGACTTTGTTTTCGTGAGCAACTACAAGAGCTAATGTGAAAGGTATTCTCAAATAACCTATTCAAACAGAGAGATATATCAAGCAAAGATTTCCTCTAGCTCCCTAACTTGATGTCATTGCCAGTGATGCTTTTGGGTATTTATAGGATTCACGAGTAAATTGAAGGTATTCATTTTCCAGATGGTAGTCAGGTAATCAATGTTCATTTTGTTGATAACTCAGCTCTAAACACCGAGGTTTCTCGAATCTCAACAATCAATTTAAGGCAAAATGATTTATTTAAATATTTTTGTTGACGCTGCCAACACAATAAGTGGAACAAAAAAAGCATTTATTCTCATTGAGCAAGATGACTGTCCTCCATGGCTCAAACACATTCCCAAACCAGTGGGCAAAATCATTCTCTGATTGGTTAAGAAATTGGGGCAGCTTAGACATTTTGTAAAAGGTACTTCTTTCTTTTCAGGGAACAAATCAAACAATAAAGGGGAAGCTTTGGCAATCTTGGAAGGTCTCAAATTAGCAGTTGTGTCTGGTATCAAAAGTTTTGGAAGTGGTAAGGGATTCCCTTGTGGTGATTAACAGTTTGAGTAAGAACCAACTGAAGGATTGGACGTTGAATAATTATTTAGATGAAGCTTGGTTATTGTATATTAATTTTGACAAGATTGGATCTAGTTATTGCTTCCAGGAATGTAATATGGTAGCTGATCACCAAGCAAAGCAGGGATTGACCAATTCCCCTTCTCCATGAGGATTAACGATGACCTAGACAATTGGGATCTGACGTAACTGCTTGTGAAGGTTTCCCTTCATGGGATAGACACTATAGAACCAATTTCCCCATTTCATTTTTGTTTATTGCAATAATCATTTTAATTGGTAGCATTTGGCTAGGCAAGATTAGCCTTAAAATTGACATCCCTCAAGTAGTTTCCACTTCCAGGGTACATGTAGCACCCATTGCTCATGAGAATCCCAGCATGTATTATCTGCCCTTTTACCTCACTGCGATTTCTTTGTGTTTCATCTTGTTCTGCGGGCTTTGTGTCTGTGCAGGGTTATTCCAAAGTTCATGCAGCATAAATCCAATCACCATGGAAAGATTTTCAATCAAATATTTTCCTTGTAGTGTGGTTTTTGACCACTGCTTAAGGAAACATTCAGCATTAATGATGTAATGACACTTCATTTTCTGAAGGAGGTGCTAGATGAAGAAGGGCTGGCAAATTTGAGGGTTTGGACAAGGGCATCAATTTATGAAGATTTCATCCATAAGTTGGGCGCTTGTGTATTCTGTTGCAATAGCCAAGGAATTGATTCTCAGTAGACTCCTCCCCTACAATGATCTTGATTTGATGGGGTATAAGTTTATAACATAGATGAAAGACTCGCCAAAAACTAGCGAGTTTTTTTACAAAACGAGTTTTTCCAGTATTTACTCGCAGAGAAAAAACTCACGAGTTTTTGGCAAGTTTTTCGCAAAAACTTGCGAATTTTAACTCACGCAATCAGGTAAAAAGTCATGCAGCCGCTAAAATGGTCATTTCACTTCATTTTTTCACTATTTTTTCGCTGGTTTAAATGCCGAGTTTTTTCCGAACTGAGTTTTCCGGGCCTGCCGAGTACTTGCAATTGGCGAGTTTTTCAACTATGGGGTATAACACGGATGATGATATCCACATTGGCCCAGCTGTGGTGGCTCCTCTCCAGCATTCTAAGGATGTGAGCAGCTGCAATATCATACATATCATGCAGTCCCTATTGAAAAAGAATGCTGACTTGGCACTATGTTTGGAAAATTTACAGGTAGTTATTAGGGAGGAGTGCCTAGAAATTTGTAGTGCTTACCACCTTCCTACCATAGCGAAGAGCAATGTTTCTTGAGCTGTTTGAACTTTGTAGAACCTCCCTAGAGCCTGGTGTTTAGGTGTCTTCCAAGGAGGATTCAGCTCCAAGTCCCTCTTGTTGATATGGCCCTTGGGAGGATCTGATTTTGGGTGTTGGGGGTTGTTTTAGTTTCTGTGCTGGTTCTGTTTGTTTCAAGTTGGGTGGCTTGGTTTTGTAAACTCGTGACTGTTTAGAACTTTTCCTATTTGTCCAGCTGATCATGTATGAAGCTTTTCTTTCCTGGGAAAGGACCCCTGGAGAATCCTCATTTAACCAATCACAAGAAAAAAAAACTAGAATTGCCTCTAACAAATTTAAGAGGGCGGTGAAGTATATACAATTTCATAACCTTTGCAAAGATTGAATCCCAGGAAAGATGTTTCTTGTAGCACAATATCATACTTCATAAATATTTTGTTAAGACTTCAGACATCTAATGAAATTCTACTGGCCAAATTATCAGAGGATGTGTGTAGCTATTCCTATATTATGATTTGAGTATTTTTGTGTGCTTATGCATATCAATGTATCTGATTGCAGTCCAAAAAGAATCCTCACACTATGAGTAACAAATGATGTTAACAAGTAAAAATAAAGAAGGTTAAGGAAAGAAGGAATATAAAATGAACATATTTGTGGCCTTATACAAATAGAACAGAAATTAGTGAAAAATAAAACAAAGGAAAAAAACAGAGGAAAAAAAAGTTTCTTAAAGATTTAAAGCTTCCACAGATCATGATATTTGTAAACAAGAGTGAAACAAGAAGAAATGCATCCAAAAACTGGCATTCATTGATGCATTCAATACCGACCAGGAAATTTACTACCATGACTTCAAGTGCCTTCATCAGTTAGAGTAATTTTACCAACTATTATGAATTAGACAGTGAAACTGATAGATGTACCCACCCAAAATACAATAGGAACAAACAATCTGCATGGTGTGCAATTCAAATGAAACAAAGGATGAAAGCATTTACTTTTAATCTGCCCACTATACAACAATATTAGACAAAGTTACCAAAATATTTTCAATCATAACCTAGTACATGAAATCTTAAATCAAAGCTTGGAGCATCAATTCTAAAACTGACGAGTCAAAGAAAAAATCTTGTAAACCAGTAGGTGCACTTTGGTAGGTCCTATAGACTACTTTGGCCCAGAGGACATTAAAAGTTGTCTCATTAGTGAATCTCAAAAAAGCAGGTACATAATTATTTATATTGAAAGGCAAAATTTTATTAATAAGACATAAAATTCTCTATGAAAATGAACATCATCATCTGAACAGCACATTTGTTCAAGAACAAAGATAAAGTGTATTCTAAAACAGTAAAAACAAATACACCCCTTTATGCACAACATCGCATGTACAAACTCATACATGGATTCCCAGAAATGAGAGAGGACATATTACCTTCAAAATAAGGTACCAGTCAAGGTTCTTGCCCTGATGTAAAGTTGTACATGAACAAGATCTTCTTGTTGCAGCCAACCAAACTTCAGCCACAGCCACAAGTTCAGCAACATCTTTATAACCATGTTGACCAAGATTCTGCAATAGCAGTAAAGAACTCACATACTGCCCTTTCTCCAAATGATCACTGGCTTGATCAAACTCCAACTTTCTGTGCAATTCTTCTTCACAAGAGCCTTCTCCCATGAAAGTTGATTCAGACTAACACAACATATGGGACCTACCAAAAAGAGAATAACTAGAAATCATGCACAATCGCAGGCAAACAAAATTGCACTTACACATTGGTAAACTAAATTAAAAAGAACGAAGAAAAATATGTGAATTCATTTTCCTCAGGAAGCATAAATCAGGACAGTGATAGAAAATAAATAAAATTTGGTCTTACAACTAGAACAATGTCTTCATCCTATCAACGTCAACAGTCTCCCTAACTGTCAATATACAGTTGGATCTGCCCATCTGGGAATCAGAAAAAGCAGAATTATCCATGATTCAGTGGAGAAAGCTTCTGTTGAAACAGTTGATGTTGCAAAAATAGCATTGTTTTTCTAAAGGAATACAGCTTACATTAGAAAAATAAAGAACATGAAAAATTGCCACAAATGAGCAGCAAAGGTACATGAAAATTCTTGTCTAATGACAGCTACAAAGGCCAACAACCAATCCTTTGCCCCAAGAGACAACGATTCTACATAGTCTACATCTTGATGATGAATCCTGTAAGATGATCCGAGACTTTGATTTTTTTTAAATTTATTAGCTTTGATGTTGTTTCACTCTTCACAATAAATCCCAACTAAGAAAGCAATAACAATCATTGCCCATATAACTGACGACATAACTAAAAAATTGGTTAAATTGTGTATCAATTCAACAATTTTTAGCTTTGAAGGTGCAATATATGAGCAACCTGAGTGAATAGCAATGGGTTCTCCCTTATCTCCAATTGTGGAAAACCTATTCATGGAGGGCTATGAAAAGAGAGCACTTGAATTTTACCCTTTAAATCCAATATGGTGGAAGAGATTTGTAGATGATACAAATATAATGGCAAGGATTACATTAATGATTTTATCATGCAACTAAATAGTTCACCACATTATCAGTTCACAGTGGAATCAGAAGAAAATGGTTCTGTACCATTTTTGGATGTACAATTGAGTAGAAAAGTATAAGGAACCATTCACAACAAGTTTACAAGAAAAAAAGACAAACAGACCTACACCCCAAGTGGACTTACAGAATCATTCTGCGCAAAAAGATGGCATGCTGGAAACATTGGCTACAAGAGCATTAAGGATCTTTGATGAAGAACATTTTTATTTGGAGAAAGAGCACCTTATGAAGCATGATAGAGTGGAAAATCAGCCTTGGGGGAGCACGCACTAGCAACAAGGAATGAGATTTGAATTGATAAAGCAAAAGTGTTGGACAGAGAAGACCAGTGTGTGAAAAGGCACTAGAGGAAAGCAATAAAACTAGTGCAACATGATAACAATATCAATAGAGATGGTCCAATGGGGGATGGGTGATCAACAACATGATAATAAAATACAATAATATTAATAATAACAATAACAAAATTAATAATAAAAATAGATAGTAATATGAATAATAGGTACAATTAATTTTTTATCAAGACTCTAAGCAGATAGTGATGACCACCTCCAAATTCTACTAACCTCCTTAAAGTCTTGTACTTAAGGAAAAATAAAGGCATCCAAAAAACCATATTGCTGATCTTGTATATTCCCAAAAGAGGGTTCTTGAAGAAAACTTGAAATATTGCAATCAAAAACTTTACACACTGATATCCAAATACATGATGTTATATTAATCAGTGAAACTCAAAAATCTTTAGTTTTTGAATTTCATACATAAGGCTTTTCCAGAAGCCTTTGATCATTATTATGGACTTTGGAAACCTCAAATCTTTGATCAATCAATTTCAGTTATAATGTGATGCAACTCCCCTCATCAAAGTGGAAAATATCCTCATAAAAGCTTGGCATCTTGTCTTCAAAATAAAACCAATAGCAGACAGCCTTATAACATGTGACAGCATATTTGTCATTTCATATACATATTACATACTAAAGGCTTCATCTTTGGATCATCTACACTACTTCAAAGTAGGCATGGAGTAGATGAATAAAGTAAAAGAACAGCAGCTCTTCCTTGAAATGTCAGAACTTATAGCAAAGGAAATCAGTGCCAAGGCAGATTCAAGTTTCCACTACAAGGAACCATGTCAAACTTACTCAACACTTTGCTCCGTCCTTAATAGCAAGACACTAATATGTGCAAAAAAGATGTAATTGAATTACCAAATCTAAGAATGTCAATCAGATGACAAGAATATTATTAGTTAAACCCACTAAGAGAAACTTTGCTCCGTACTTAATAGCAAGACATTGATACGTGCAAAAAAAATGAAATTGAATTCCCAAATCTAAGAACGTCAATCAGATGACAAAAAGATTATTAGTTAAACCCACTAAGAGAAACTTGATTTTCATTGTAAATGAAAGTGAATTCTCTTCATGATTCTTTACTTTTTCTATCTGAAATTGTCAAAAGCTATCACAAAGTTAACGTGCTAGGTAGGTTCCACCAAAGGAAACTAGGCGAACCTACTTCAAACATTGTGATTCACACTAACAAATAACACCTTCATTAGTGCAGGTGGAGAAAGTAATATTTTTAAAGAAAACAAGTGAATTTCAAATTTATGATGCCATCAATAAAATGGAAAAAGTATTGTTTTCCAGAGTGAGAACAGAAACCAAGCCCACTAGAAGAAACTTGGTTTTCATTCAAAAGCAAAAAAACTCAATCAACATTATTTATTTTTTCTGATGGAAAAACAAACAATAGTGAATAAATGAAACGCTTCTGGAAAAAACTGTATCAGAAGCGTTGCATTCATTCTCATGGACTGTGAAAACCTCATGTTCATTATAAATACCAGGAAACTCAAAATTACAGACAACAAATCATTTCCCAAGAGATAACCTTGCAAAGCTCGACACAAATTATTTTTTCAAAAGGCATCTAGAGAAAGCTCACTGACTATAACACAAGCAATTTGTCTGGTGATTGCAGGACTTTGGGGAGCAAGAAAGCATGTCTAACCCAAATGAAAGAAAAAAAGGTGCACCGCCTATATGAAGATTAGTACTTATCATCATTCTGAAAAAACTAGATTAGGGATCTCAATTTATATAACAAGTTACTTAATTCTAAAGCAAAATTCTGAAATTACCTAAAATGAAGATCCCACTAACTTCACAGAAAGCTAGAAGAAGCGCACCAATCTGAGAGCAGGGTTACTCACATAAAATCTTATACAGATTCTTAATCTACAACTTGAAACATTTTTTTTAAAAAGAAACAAATTTTCTAGGATCCAGATGAACTGTCATTCTCAAAGAGCTGGATATAATATGATAAGGGAAAATAATTGTGATATAAGATAAAACCATGGTTCATTTTCTATATTATACTGAAACCCATGCATCGTTTCAAATTATTTTATTGAAAACCATGAAGAAATACATTTGCTTTAAACTTTCACCTTTGAGAGATGGGGCTCTGTGCCAGGAAAAAAATGCGTTTCTCTCTTCAAAAAATCTGAGCATTTCCCAATATGCGGACCTCAAAATCTTCAAAGCCAACCGCATTTCTTCCATGCAGAATCTGTAACTGAGATCTTTTTCTCTGCTTTTCACGTACATTGATGATGTATGGAAGGACGGAACTATTTTGTATGAGACCAGGTAAGCTAGTTTGTAGCTCCCCCTAGATTAAGCTTATGTAGACAAACACAAGTTTTGAGAAGTCCTTTAAAGGTGAGCGAGTCAAGATCTAATCATAAAACATTATTATCAATATGGGTTTTAATTTTCATAAATTAAAAAATACTCCAATACATTTTTTTTTTCAATCTTTCTATTTTATTTTTTTAAGGGTTTTATGTTTTGGATTAAGGGTTTAGGATTTAGGGTTTAGGGTTTAGTAATAAAGTTTCGTCCTTTAGGGTTTAGGGTTTAGTAATAAAGCTTTGGTCCTTTCAAAATTCATTTTACCCTTAACCAAAAACATAAACCCCTTAAAAAAAAAAAGAATAGAAAGATTGAAAAAAAAAAATAGAGATAATCAACCGTCAACCATCAATAAACTAGCAAGAAAAGCATAGTAAAAAGAAAACAACAATAAGAAAACTATTGAAATTTTTTGGGAGTATTAGCTGCTTCTAGCACCTATTGATAAAAGATTTGGTGAAGATCAACTAGATTCAGCAATTCTTCTTTTTCATCTTCAAAGGTCTTCTTTTTGCCACTGGTTTTACTACTCGGTCCTTACTAAGTCGAAAAGGTTTGTTTACCCTTAACCTTGTTGTCCCCCTCAGTCTTTTCCCCATCATCAGTGGCTCCAACAATTTTCTCTTCTTTGAGCTCCTTCAACTTCTCTGTCAGGATCCAGATACCTTCAACACTATTATGGATAGTGCATTGACTGATCTTGATGGCTCTCTCTAAATTTGGGTTATCTTGATGCATTTTATCCTCCAACCCCTTAATATGACTCTTAAAGTCCCTCTTCATCAAGCTAGCCTTAGTAGTAATAGCTTCTAACATCAAATGGAGCTCATTCTCCTCATCTTTCTCCTTGAGAGGGAACTATATTACCCTATTAAAGTCAACTATGTTTTGAATTGAGTGCAACTTAATATTAATTTGATTGAGTTCTAGAAAAATCCATTTGGTAAGTTTGAATTGACCAACCACATTGTCCCTTGCAAGCCCTAGGAAATTATAATGAGGGTTTTATGTTGAACCTAGATTGCTTTTGTAAGTTGATATAGGATACAAGTGCTAATATCTATTTGACAAAGAGTCAAGGATTAAGCAGTATCCATTCCACTAATGTCATTCAAAGCATTATCCTAACCTCGTCCATTCTTTAATTAATTTAAAAAAAAAAAAGTTGAGGTCAATTTGTCACAATTTAATTAATGAAGACATTTTGACAAACATAGAATTCTCAAATTTGTATTATTGTTTAATATAAAGGCAAATAAACACATGGTTAAACTTTGGTGGCTTAAAAAAATTATTTGTTAAATTAATAAGGGATAAAAGTGCATACCCCACACCTGTACACCTCTTTTTATATTGGTTTTTGTAAGTGTGGAAAAAGTAAACTAAATACAATTAAATACACCTCTTAATGAAACATTGTATCAAGATTAAACATGAATTAAACTAATTTAAAACAGAGAAAAGCTTGAAAGCGTCTCATTGTCTCATATCTCCAAATATTTATGAGTCACGGAAAGGCTCTCAGATTTGATAAAGTACTATGACTATTAAAATGCCTATTCAGAGAACGGAATGATGCTAAATGTTGTGATGTGATGATTGCTAATGATTCCTGGATGATATGGAGCTACTGTAAACTATCCTAACATGAAACCTGCTAAATGGAAGCTACAGTAAAAACTAATGATGCTACTGTGATTCTAAATCTACTAATGCTATGATGCTATGCTAATATGCTAAATGATAATTGATGCTAATGACAATGCTAATGCTTAAGATGCTTGAGTGCTAAATCCTGCAGAGTAAGTTTGCATAAAAGATGATAATTCTCGGGGGCTTTCTCATGCTTCAGAAGGCTGTATATATAGATTTCCAACAACAGTTTTGCACAGGGGTAACACAGCAGAGGCTGAGATTCAATCTGGAG